>APFE031380362.1:75208-117166 GCA_000404065.3 Pinus taeda
AATTTTAGATCAGAAGCGGTTGAGTTTTGAGCTGGTGGAATTCGAATTTGCAGCAGTGTTTTCTTGGTGTCGAAGTTGAAATGTCTATCAACGGATTGCGATTGGAGTATGCCCTTGAAGGCAACTCGAATTATATTGCATGGAAAGACAGGATGGAGGCGGTGTTAGATGAAAATGGGTTGAAGGAGTTCATAGATGCTGAAGTCCCAAAGCCTATTGATGCTGCTGAAGCTGAGGCTTGGAAAAAGAAGACAGCAAAGTGTCGAAGGGTTCTGTTGGAGGGTGTGAAGGATCACATTGTATCCAACCTCCATGGAAAGGCTTCTCCATACTTGATGTGGAAAGCGTTGACAGATTTATTCCAAATCAAGAGTAACCAGAGGAAGTTGGCGCTCAAGGATAAACTCAGAAACATTAAGTGTGAGAATGGAGGAAGTATGCCCAAGTATCTCACGAAGTTCACCCAATGTCGGGATGAGCTGGGATTCGGGAAGTGTGGGGGTGACTGTCGATGATGAGGACTTGGTGAGCTTAGATCTCCTTGGTCTTCCGAAGAGTTGGCATGCCTATCAGGACTCTGTCAATGGTCGGGAGAAATTGCCAGGATGGTAGAGACTTTGGTCAGATCTTGTGCAAGAGGAGATCAGGAAGAATACCAGGGACGGATCTTCATCAAAGGCATCTGATGAAGAAGATTGCGCTTTGGCTGCCAAAGCAAAGAAGGAGAAGGTTTCTCTTTCTAAATCCAGTTCTTCCAATGATGAGAAGGTTGACAAATCGAAACTGTGATGCTTTCGTTGTCATGAGGTGGGCCATTATGCCTCAAATTGTCAACGGAGGAAATCCAAGAAGGAATCCGGGGAAGGATTTAAAGGTGAGGCACTTGCTTCACAGATTGAGTTGGATTTCACACTCTTCACATGCATGGTTTCATCCATGGTGGGAAGTGGTTGGTTTCTTGATAGTGGAGCTTCTTTCCACATGACCGGCAACAAGAGTTTGTTCAGTACTTTGGAGGAGAAAGATCTCCAGATACTCATAGCGATGGGTAATGATGAGAAGTATAGTGTCTCAGGTGTAGGCACGGTTATTTTTCAGAGGGAGCATGGATCTTGCTTTACCTTAACCGATATCAAGTATGTACCAGGACTGAAGAGAAACTTGGTGTCGGTCGCGATGCTGGAAGACAAAGGCTATGATGTAGTCTTCAGTAAGGGAAAGGTTTTCCTTAGACACATCATCGGTAGACAGGTGAAGCAGATTGGTTCACGGGTCAAGAACCTGTATGCTCTTGAGGTTCAAGATGCATGCAAAGCCTTGAGAAACAAGGCAACTGATAGAGACTTGGTGGTTGAGAAGGAGGGTATATTACCTCTCAACATGCAAAGCCAGAAGAAGTCTCAGACAATGGTGGAGGAGCCACGATTGGTGCAGCCGCTTCAGGAGGTTGTGGAGCAACTACAACAGGGGAAGTTGAGTGGAGATCGATTAGAGACATATACTCATGCAGAGACCTCTAGTAGGGGAAAGCTTCGAGCCAGGTGGGCTGAGGGATCACATGCAGCCATACCTCCAGGTAGGAGGTGGGGCGATATAGAGTGATCATCCCAAGGAGGAGGGGCAAGATCCTTGAGGTACCCACCTCTTAGATGAGACCTGGCTACAAGAGCCCCGAGTGTGGAGTGCAGGAACTGACTAATTGGGTAGAGACAGATGCGGATGGAGCGGCAGAGAGAGCGACAGTGCAGGGAATCCCAGGACAGTGCATAGCTAGCAAGCTGCAGAAATGCGAGAGGCACAAGTGTTTTGCACAGTGCTAGGTGGCACAGAGAGGTGTGCAATAGTGCGAGATGCATGGAGATGTTGGAGTAGCGTAGATGTCATAGAGGGAGCACTTTTTAGCAGCAGGTAGAGCTTCAGCATTAGAGTATGTTCCTAGCCCAACAAAGGGGTTAGTTGGGAGTGTTTTTGTTCCAAGTGTTGTTGGAGCAAGTGGACCGGGTAGATGTGTTGCGTGCAAAACATTCCAGAGTTACAGGATAGGGGTTGCAAATAATCCATATCTTGTTGAGAGGGAGTGTTGAAAATGCAACAAGATGATGGAGCTTAGTGAAAAGAAGTCGCCTTCACTAAGTGTGCCCGCTGGCTATTTTTCGCGCAAAGTCTATTTTTAGACTATGTCTATTTTTAGACATATGGATCATGGTCTATGAGTTGCAGGATGCTATTTATGGATGATTGGTCATGTTGGTAAAAATAGATGGACTTCTATTTTTAGACATATGGGCATAGTCTATTTTTACACTGCCAGTCAAAAAATAGAACAATCGAATATTATTAGCTCTTAATAATATTTGGACTATAAACATTATCTTATCCTCTTGTAGCACTTCAGTTCGAGCTACGGATGTGGCACATGCAACTGCCAGAAGGAAATACGCTTTTCCTATGGGTTAGTTGAGCTATTGCATGATGGACTTCAGTTAGAACTCAAGTGATTGAGTTTGGTGGAGTTGATTGAGGAGTTGATGGAGTTGTGTTCAGTTTGACTTAGTTGAACTAGTTGTATTTAGTCTAACTGACAAATACACTAGTGATGAGTGGTGTGAATTAATTATTAATAAATTCACTAATTATTAACTCATAAATCAACTAAATAATACATCTAACTCAGTGCATGGACAGTTCAGTGGAGACAAGTGTTAGAGGTGGGTGAAAGGGTGAGACTACTATCAATTGTGACTATAGTTGTGCATGAGATTTGCACAACCATTGATTGAGATTACCAATGAGGATTGCACAGTAAAAACCAAGGGAATTCCAACTTGGATCAGATCTATTCTCAACTTGGATTGTGCAATAGAGGCAGGCAAACAGTGGAGGAGATTTGAACCCGTGACTTGTTCGGATCTGAGCTGGTTTGTGTGTAGCATGTGGAGATATTACTGAGTACTTGTGAGGAATATTGTACTATGTATTGTTACATGTTCTCTATCATTATAATATGTAGATAGTTGGGGGTTTTCAGCTGTATGCTTTCCCCAGTACATACTATGTTGATATGTGCGATTGATGTTTCAATGTGCGCATGCAATTATTTTTTTAATTCCGCAAATTGATGATCAATGGTAGAGGAGGTTATGTATTATGCATGCATTCCACAAATAGTGTATAATCAGGATAATCTCTGTGAATAAGTGTTATATTATTCAAAATTTCTACATACTTGTTGGCAGAAGTCAATGAACCTCCTATAGTCTTGAAATCGCATAGAGCCATATTATCCCAATGTATTGATTTTAAATTGCATCCATTTTTCTTTGAGGAAGGTAGCATATGATTTGGATGGTTTTCTGCACCAGATGGCCTCCATGGACAAGATTTCCATGGTGGAAAGTTGTGCTTCCTTTTCCTATAGCTGCTCCTCTTAACCTCTAGTTTTACAACTGAAACTACTTCCTTGTGGTTTATTCTTTTAATATCAAATCAGCCATTTATTTACCCATTTGCTTCATCTTCTCCTCCATGAGACCTACATCATCAAGTTTCTTTGACTTGGAAATCTACATCCACCAGTGAGTTCGACTTCTCTCATTTTCTAGCTCAAAGAGGATGGGGATTGCAAAAATTTTAGGTATAATCATTCTTGATTCAATAAACTTGTAATAGGATCCAATATAAAATTGTGGATCAATCTCTTGGAGTTATTATGGAAATTCTTGTCCCGCTTGAGGTATCTTTGTTCCTTCCTGTAGTAGTTTATCCTTATCTTGTAGCAATTATGTCCTTTCCTGTAACGGCTTTATTTCTTCCTATAGCAAGGCAATTTCTTCTTGTAACTGCTTGACTTTAGCTGCCCTAGTGCCTGGTATCCTTTGGTATGTCTGAGATTTATTTCCCTTGGATTTGAGGGATGTGACTTCCTCAATTTTCGCTTTTCCTCATCCTAATTCTCCTTCTTTTTTCTAGCATATTCTTCAATTGTAATTGAGACTGTTGACGGAGATTGAGGCTTCCCTTGTTTGATACTAGTGATCTTCCTCCTTTTGAATTACAAGGTTCCCTACTTGGGTTGCCTCCTTTTGGGTTCGATGGGTGTGCTAAGGGATACCAGGGTGGCACCCGCCTCTTTTTTTGCATCCCCTCCTAAGAGGCTTACCTATTGCTCTTGTTTTCTCTGCTTCTAAGAGAATTTTCTATGAATGGTTGTGTTCAGAGCATCCTAGGATTTCAAGAAAGAGGTGAGAGGGTTGGTACTCTTATTTTGGCCAAAGGGAGGATAATTTCATTCCAAATTCCAAACTTTGTTGCCACCTTACTTCTATCATCTGAAATAAAGGTCTTTTTTTAGAAAATAAATATATTTCTGCTAGGTTTGCTACAAGATGTTTGTATAGGCGGAATTTTTAACCAAATTATTCCATTTCTTTGATCATGGGATATGAAGAGATTGTTCCACTTACCCTTCCCTAGATGACTCCTTCATGTTTTTTGGGGTTTTGAGGAAAATTCTTGTCAATTTGAACCCTCTTTCACCTCTCGTCCTGATCTTGTAGCATTGTTCTACAATCCTGTAGCAGTTTTATGCAATATTGTAATAGCTACTTCTAATCCTAAGCACCTATTATATCCACCCTCTAGCTTCTCTATAGCACCATAGGGGAACCTTTCTCATACATACATCACCTATAATTATATTAGTGGGCCTCTCTTACCATTTTAGTCAAGAGCTTCTTAGTACAAATGAAATCAGACTTGTCTTTTTTATTTCTTCTTGTGGTTGTGGGCTCAGTGTGCTTTGTGAGTTGGCCCCCACGTACCATCTATGTATTTCATATTTTGTACCATTGGCCCCACTCCTCATAATCATCACCCTCTTGTTTTTTACTTTTCCCATGTTGCATGGATGAGTGAGTTAACTACACTTCAACTATTTGAGAATGGTCAAGTTTAAAGGCCACCTCCAGCCTATAAAACTCATTCCTCATTCATTAAAAATAATTTCAAGCTATCATGCACTTAAAGGAAGAGGTGAGGATTTTCATACTTATGCCTACCTGATGGTTTCTTGTTTCTTCAATGCTTGCATGTTACTTCAAGATAGTGATTTATTTGTTGCCCTATGGAGGTGTTATATTTCATGCTAGTTGTTTCATGCACTGGTCCTTCCTCTGAACAAATGTTTTTGTAGATATTCTCTGATAGGTGCCTGACTGAGCGAATTCTATTAATGCAAGTTCTTCAAATCATGGATCAATTTGCTACTATTGGAGATTAATAGTGGCCCTGTAGCATCTCCTTGAGAGTGGTGTGGCTTCCCAAGATCACATGGATGGTCCTTCAATGCTTCAGGATGGCTAAGTCTTCACTCTAGAGTTGTTAATTGTCTTCAAATATGGTTCTATAGGGTTTGTGCAAGTTGCTACAAGATTGGATCATTTCCTATAGCAATCACACAGACCCCTCAAAATTATATCCTTCATGAAATGTATCCATAGGCTCTAATAATTCATGGTGATCCTATTAACAGGGACTGGAATCTTTGGTCATGGTGAAAGTTGTGGAAGAAGGGGTGGAAATGGATTTTTTTCATGAATAGGGATGAATTTTTGGATGGAAAAATGGCTAAATTGTGTGGATGAGGGATGATGGAGGTGTGGTGGAATTTTTTTTTTAATTCCGGCAAGGAAAACATGAGATATGACCCCTTTCCTGATGTTTATCACAATTTTGTAGCACTTTTAGTCAATCCTTTAGCAGTTCAGGACAATCATGTAGAACTACAAGATTGAGGAATAATTGAGTTAGATAGCTTGCCTCATGATGGAGGAATGTAGGGAGATGGGTGTAATGATGAAGTACATGTAGGATGATAGCTTGGGAGGTCGAAAAGTGGAATGTGGGGGTTTCTTCCTTTGAATATTGTCCCTTTTACCATGACTAAAACCATGCAAAAAAATAGTTAGAAAAACTAATGTAAGGGATCCCTTGCTTCTGTGCTTTTTTCTTCCCTTTTTTTATTTTTTCACTTTTTCTGTTTTTATTTTTATGAGGCTTGCAGGGTGCCTCTAAAGAGGTTTTCAATTTGCAGACCTACCCCAACTTCCTCAAAGGAGGTTTTCACCTAGTGATCTTTTCATTTATTTTTTCTCTTTTTATTCTCTTGCGCTACCTCATGGATTTTTTCTACCCTAGAGTTGGCCTCAAGTGCCTCATGGAGGTTTTCACCTAGGAATTTTTATTTTTTCTCTTTTTTTCTTTTCTTTTTTTCTTTTCTTTTTTTCTTTTCTTTTTTTCTCTTTTTTTTCTTTTTTCTTTTTTCTTTTGTTGATAAGATGCTTGATGAAATGAGAGTTGTGAGACCTTGTTTAATGGATAATTCTCTTATGTAGATAGAAGTGAACTCCCTAGATCTAGTGGCCTGATCTAGAAACAACAGAAGCAAAAAGACTTATGTTTTCCTAGGAGATATTAGAACATGGAGGAAAGGCTTACCTGGAATCCAACACAAACTCTCCTCTTCTCCTTTCTTGTAAACTCCAACTCCAACTCCAAGTGTTATAAGTGGAACCTGCAAAACAACTAAAACAAGCAAGAGAACTACAACATACAAATTGCATATACTAATATATCTAAAGAATGAGTAAAGAATGGATTTTAGTACATATGCATAAATAAGACACACACATAGGAAAAAAATCACTTTTTGTATTAATGAATGTAGGAGATAATTACAACCCTTTACAGATCTTGACCTTGTAAATGTCTCCCCAAATATATTTTCCTTCCAGCCACAAATAAAGCCTTCAATCACAACCCAAATGCATGGATGAACAATGGATCCTTAAGCACAAAGTAGCAGCATGAGGGCATAACTAAGAATCTCCAAAATCTAACCCAGAGTCAATGGGAGGCAGTCAATTTATAGGGTAAAATGGGTAGTCTAGGTTTTACCAATATATGATTTAGATCCTCATATTAGGGAGGATATGCTCTAGAGATAAGAGATAAGACCTTAAGGATAGGAATTCGATAAATGGTTAAAACCACTTTGGAAGATTTTATAAAGAAAATATTCGAAATTATTTTTATTTTTTACCAAAATTATAGAGCCATCACACCTACATTGAAGGAAACATGGATTGGTCAATGTAGTTGCTCAGTTATGCAACATGCAATAGTCCAAGTTTCTAGAAGAGAAAGTGTGATGAGTAAAAAACTAGGTTTTGAGCTGATTAACCCATAAAAAAAATGGACCTTTTTGGAGAGATAATGCTCAAGTCTTTTCAAAGGGATTATTGTTAAGGTATCAAGGATGTTGATTGATCTAGTTTTCATGTCATTTGAGTGAATGCGACAAAAAAATGTATAACTGATTTCCCCCTAAAGTACAAATTCAGAAGTAGTGGCTAAGGATTGAAGTGCTTTACCATGTGACAGGTCTGGATCAAGAATAGATTGGTTGAAATCATCATCTATTACAATACATATTATCATCATGATATCATCATTGAGGTAGGCATACCCATACTCAGCATATAATCTAATATACATGTACAATGATAAGTCTCATCCACTAATGATAAATTATGGAACCGTGCTTGGATGACTGAATCATTATAGCGATCATACTTTGTATTCTTGTATGAATCCTGAAATCGCAACCCAGATAAATGAAACTAGATTTTGGGTCTTCTACCTCATCACTCAATAGTATGAGTATAACCATGGGAATAAAAGAGTTGGAGTTAAATATGGTAGAAACCATCTAATAACCATCCAATGATATAAGTTGTTAATAGATGTGATAGGAACCATTGATAATGATAATGGCCCTCAAGGTACTACAGTGCAATCCATGAGGTGTGAATGAATGAGATCAATTCAAACACCACACAGAATCTCTTTGTTGAAGGCCAATGATGAAAACTTCTCATCGAAATCAAGGAAACTTTCTTTTGAGGTATGTAAGCTCCAAGTCATAAAAGGGAGTTTCTAATTCAACATCCTAAATAATGAGCTAATGTCAACAGGAGGCGACCCATCACAAGAGGGCCTTAAAATATCCCTCATCAATGACATGAAATGAGTATCAAGTTTTGAGACAGAATAATGATGATTAAAAGTCAGTTCGAGGGAGGCATACATGAAGTAAGGCTTGAGGTATTGTAGCAGATGTCAACTGAGGGTGGATTTATCTTGAACTTATCAGCAACACTTTATGGAGTTGGAAGAATTGACTCAGAACCAATTACGAAGGTTTTTAAGCAATTTATGATCAATCAAAGAAGCAAGAAGATGTCCCAACCCAAAGCAATCATGGAGATGAAATGAAAGAGTATAATGTTCAAGAGCGACTCGTTGCCATTAATAAGTTTGATGCCATGTTTTCCCAATTTTTCAACCATTGATGTCCAGTACCTCTTTATTTTTTACAAGCTTTAGGAGGATAACATATGCTTGATTTATAAGTTCATTCTTTGGATGAATCCTTCCAAGTATTTTTAACAAACACTGATAAGTAGGGGTTTGGTCTCGTCAAGGTAGATGAGTCCAACACAATTTGGCAGTTTTACGAGCCCAACGAAGGTCTAACTTGACTTATTTTTCGTGTTTAGAGAGTTTGAAAAATAGGCAAAAAAGAAAACTCCAAAAGTTCCTTTTCATAAATTTAATATCTTGGGCCTGAAAAGGCATAAAACAAAGACCCAAGAGAACCTTTTAGCCATGTTTGACTAAAGTATTACTTTTTCGTAAATACTCTATCCCAGTGTGAAAAAGGGTTAAACTTATACTGGGTAGATGTATTTTCATTTATTTTCATGAGTTCGAAAAGACAAATGCTCGGCAATATTTTCATATTTTGGGAGTCTGAAAAGAGATTAAACAGGACTTCAGGGAATTCCCTTTCTGTGAGTTTAATGAGCCTGAAAAAGTGATAAAAGTGTGCTCATTCATCAAAATGACTTCCATTTAACTTATAATCTATATTGCATCTTCAATTACCTTTTAAAACTACTCAGAACACCACAAATAGATTAAATATACTTGATGCATGGTAAAATTTAGGTCAAAGCATCAAAAAATATTAAAATAATGACTAATTTGACCATAAAAAAGTGAAAAAGTAAATTCATTTCTTACCATTTTCATTTTACCAAGTTGACTAAGCTCTGAGTGGTGTTTACCTTCAATCTTCAGTAGGTGATTGCAACTAGTCTGGTGGACCATTTCCCATATCATCCATTCCAAATAAGATATCTATCCTTTCTCAACATTTTCATGGTTTTTATTTCTCGTTTGATGAGTCTTTTTGGGATATTCGACATTTTTTACGACTTAGAGTTTGCCCTAGGTCCATCGTACCCTCCCTATATCAGAAGGTGCATTGGCTTTGCAAGATTAACATTGGTTAGAGCAGACCAGCGCATTTACGAAGAAGTTTATGTAAGATGGGTCACTTTGTGCATGAAAGGGAAATGTGATGGGCGCAGTAAAGGTTTGAAAAAAAATTGTTTCAAGTCAAATCTATCCCACATTTTTTCACATTGCTAATTTTATGTGATTTTGTAGATATTTACTAGAATCAAAATGGTTTTAAGATGGAGATAAGGGAACATGAGGCTCAAGTTATGGTTTTTCTAATGACCCAACGACAATTCAGGATTTAAGAAATTGTGGGCTTCTCAAGATTTTCCTAATTCCGCGCAGGAGGACCCAGCTAGATTTGTTGGAGTACTTGTTCATGGCTTAAGATATACAGGGACAGTAGTCCAGGATTGGAGAAAAAATTGTTACAATATATGTTAAAGACATCTACTTCTTAACATGGATTTCTTATAGAGGGGTTCCTATTTCATTATCTGGCATGAGGAGAGGCGGTGAGACAGTGAAAGACTACATAACTTCCCATTGTCGACCATTCTTTCAACCAACTAAAGATGGGAGAATAGAAATAAATGATTTCATTCAACTTCCCCTCTGGATGATCCCTTTTATCACAACCCGATTGGCTGGCAGTGTTACTTTACATCTAGTTACTAAGTCCCAAATGCAGTATGCCTTGGAATGCTTGGAACCTATTGTTTTCAACTAGTGTGAAGTTTTTCTACTCAATCTGAAAAAGTACCTCAATAAAGAAAAGAACAAAAAATTGAAGAACATCGAATATGGTTCTATCATTGTATCCTTCGCTTTAGAGAGGATACCATTACTTCATCCGCATCGGATATCTTATGAGTTTTCTGGACTTAGAGTGCCTCATATGATGCAATGGGTAGACATGATGTCTCGTCATGTGGAAGCACTTATCATGATTTTTACCCCTATTTTCTTTATATGGTTACTAGTGTAGTTGATTATGATTGAGCACTACATGTATGCTAGAGTTTATTATAGTGGAAACATGGAGCTTTTATTACCTAAAGGTGAGAAATGGGGTGATGAATGTAAGAACGCTCTCATTTTGAATATTTTTGGATTTTGGATTTTACAATTTTTTATTTTTTTATGTATTTAAGAATTTCACATGGAAATATTGTACGGGTGTGGCCACTAGGCATGTCATCTCTTCAATGACGGGTATAGCTACAGCTTTTACATGTTGGATCCATTTCAGGGGCGGAAGAAGAGATGGTTGATCCAAGCATAGCTGAGACACTTGTTGAGTTTGAGCACCATGTCGAGGTTTTGACCTACAGTGTGTCAGACATAGGGATTAATGAATTCCCTATTTGTTTGCAGCGATACACTATAGGAGTGCCAGATTGTATCAGTTGATTGTTGTGTAAAGTCACCCACACGATTGTGTGTTATTAGAGCATCACATGTATTAGTCTCCTAAGAGGATTTTCAGCCATATTTGGTCTACATGTATTTTTATATTATAGGTCATGTATCCATATGTATCTCGGATGCAATTTTTGTAAAAT
This sequence comes from Pinus taeda, assembly GCA_000404065.3. Taxonomy (NCBI): domain Eukaryota; kingdom Viridiplantae; phylum Streptophyta; class Pinopsida; order Pinales; family Pinaceae; genus Pinus; species Pinus taeda. The sequence continues at coordinate 86,140 of APFE031380362.1, forward strand.
CAAACATTATATACAGTTTAATATCTATGGATGTCTTCTACTTTTATTCTACTCTCTTACATAATGTATGACAATGGTTTGTGTATTTGTACATATGTCGCAAATGTTTTTTAAATACATAATATGTTAATGTATTGAGATTCCTGGGAACATGTTGATACTGGATGTAATCAAAATCCCTCTCTAAGAGGTGAACCCTTAAAAAGATGCATGAAAAATTTTGACTTCTTACTGAATAGATGTTTTTTAAATGTTGTACCACAAATTGTGAATCAATTCTGACAACTAAATGGAGAATTCCACGTAAAATAGCTTCAGATAATATTTCAATCACTGCACTATGCTCAACAATGTTATTAGTCGAGCGACTGATACAAATTCCTTGAAGACTCACTAACTCATCATCAGGAGCATATATTTCCCATGTTGCGGAGGAAAGGTTTTGATTACTACAACTAGCACCATCGTAATAACCAACATATGGCTTTGGGAATGCTGATATCTGAAAATCAATGTAGTCCCAAAATGAGCATAGGTGGTAGAAAACTCTAGAAAACCATATTTTGAACACGCTAGCAAACTTATACAGTATGTACAAGTATATTCAGAAGAAATATAAGCATAGTATTTTTTTAGGTACAACCCATTTTGGTGTTGCACCAAGGGAATTCCATAAAATTCAACCAGCTCATATGCCACTTTAGCTAGTACCCATTTGACTATATATGGACCTAACCACAATGGTTCAATTTTCCCAACTCCTAATTTGTCAGCTTCCTAGTCATATAAAATGATTGGGTCACCTTTCGAGAAGGCATGAGGTTTAACATTTAGGTCAAATTTTGTTTCAACACTTTTTTGTGAGTCTTGTTGGTCATTGTGGCATCGCATTGAATCTCATATAGGTGAGCTAGGTACAAAAAGCATTCTTATTCTATGCAATTTGCATGAAGAAGCTTAATCGAAATATTTTAGGATGGAATTTCACATTCAATTGGGATAATTGCTTCTATATCATACACCAACTGAAAGGGTGTGAATCCAGTCATAGTTTGGAAAGTCATTTAGTATGCCCACAAAGTGGAGAAAAGAATAGTATGCCAATTCATCTTATGAATCCATACCATGCATTGGAGCATCATTTTTAAAACATTATTAATGGCTTCTACTTGTCCATTAGCTTGTGGGTAATAGGGAGTTGATATATCATGTTGAACAGCCAACTTGGCAGTAAGTTCAGACATCATGTAATTTCGAAAATATTTTCCATCGTCTATAATGATGGCTTGAAGCACACCAAATCTAGTAATAACATGGTTAAAGAGGAAAAATGCAGTAGTTTTTTGTGTTTTTGTCATATATAGGCATCGCTTCGACCCATTTAGTAAAGTAGTATACAACAACGATAATGTAGTCATGCCCCACAGTCAAGTGAGGGTTACATGTCATGAATTTAATGCCCCAATGGAAAAAGTTCCAATAGAAATGACTAGATGCATAGGAGCAGGTGGATCGTAGCCTTTCCTATTATAGATCTGGCATGAATGACACTTTTGAACCACGAGGATGCAATATCGAAACATGGTTGGCCATAAGTAACCAGTAGGTAATATGTTTTGGGTGATTGCATACCCAAACATGTGTTTTTTGCATGCTCCAACATGACAGTCATTAAGACATTTCTCGACCTCCTCATGAGTAAGACACAGTTGAAAGATCGTATCCACGCCATGTCAGTAAAGAGTATCACCAATTATGATGTATTGGCCAGCTTGGTATGGAACTCGATGTTGATTAGAACAAGTAGTATTAGGCCATAAAGTTTGGTTCTGGAGATAAATGATGATATCTCCATATCAAGGGTCAAAAGAGTTAATTACAAACAATGTTTAGTTTGTAATATAATCATCAACTTTTTATTCTAACTCAAAGGAGAGAAGGTCGCAAATCGGTATGGAGAACACTAAATATTTCTTAGATTTGGATTTTATGAATTCCAAATCAAACTCTTAGAGGATAACTATATATTTCAAGAATTTACCCCCAACAGTTTTCATGATAGGATATATGCCATCGAGTTTCAATCAGGAACCACAAGATACTTCCGAAGTAGAATATAATGGTGAAATATTTATACAACTTATACAGTTTCCAAAGCTAAATTTCCAACGTGTGAGTACTTTCCTTCAACCTCAGTCAAGTTTTGGCTCAAGTAATATATGGGGTGTTTGTCTCTTGAGTCATCTTTTTATGACAACACCATAGCAATGGTCAAAACTATCGCAGCTAAATAGAGGAAATAGTCACATTGAGAGTTGGGGGGATATAATAAGGATACTCAAGCTAAAACATTTTCCAGGGCATCAAAAGCCTTTTGAGCAGCATGATCTCAATGGAAGGGAACCCTTTCTTTCAATAAGCGAGTAAATCCTTTTGCAAGTTCTATGTAGTTATGGACGAATCTATGTAGAGATTTAGCCTTCCCTTAAAGGCCATTGTAACTAAATGAATGAGGAGGGAGCAGGAAAATCAATGATTGTCTGGAATTTCATAGGATTGATGTGGATCCCATTCTTGTAGACTAAGAATCCTATAAGTCAACCAGATTGAACACAAAATACACACTTGGGCGGATTTATTCTTATATTATAAAGTCGACAACATAGAAAGATCGCTCTAAGATGCATTCAATGATATTCATGGTGTTTAGAGTGGGAAATAAAATCATCAAGTTATAATTGTAATATATTCTTAATATCATGGAAAGCATAGGTAATTTCTCTTTAGAAAGTTGTGCTTACATTCTTCAAACCGAAAGGAAGTTTTCGATAGGAAAATGTACCCCATGGAAAAATGAACGCAGTTTTGTGCTGGTCATATGGGAGTATCTTGATTTGATTGTAGCTAGAGAATCCATCCATAAAAGAAAAAAAAATTGCTCCCAGCACAGTCACCAACAATTTGGTCAATAAAAGGGGTTTCGTAATTGTCTTTGGGACAAGCATGGTTAATATCTTGATAATTGATGCATACTTGGATTGTTACCTATTTCTTCATTATAGAAACTATTTTTGAGACCCAATAAATCAAAGGAACAAGGTAAATAAAACCAAGGAAAAATAAAAATTGACTTTTTCTTTAATCGCAACATCTTTCTTTGAGTGACTTGGGTGTAGACATTATCTCACTAGTTTAGCATCCAGATAAGTTTTAATCTCATGTACCAAAATATTTGAATCAATGCATGGCATCTCTTCGTATGTTCGACTAAAAACATCATGTAATTCTTGAAAAAATGGCCTTATAAATATTAATCTCATCGAGAGAATAAGATGTGCCAATATAGGAAATTTTTAATAACTTCAAATTTAACTAAAATATCGAGGGGAATGGTCTCCTCAATATTTTCTAAGTTCTTTTCAGAATTCAACTCATGAATGGAGATAGAATCCTGAAATATATCAGTAATATTGGGTGAGTAAAAGTCTCCAAGATTATTCTTGAGGGTTTTAAGTAATGAGGAGCGATCACGATTATTGTCACATGGTGCTTTGTCTAACATCATGATCTCCATGATGTTTTCATCAGTAGAAAAATATTTCGTTGAAAGTGTCAAAAGTTGTACCTGGATCTTGGGAATCATCAACCCAATTTATTGAGGTATCGAATAAATTGCTTCATACTCTAGCTCGACGGGGCTGAGTGGCATATGGTCACTAAAAGAGTTAATGTTAGACCTATTAGGTACTATCCATGGATTAGATAGAATAGTACAATACAAAACCATATTGATATGGGAAATCATATTGGTAATGTCAGGAGGAGGGAGCAAAAAAGTTCCCATTAAGGATTAATCTTTAAGAAATCCTATCCCAACATGTTGACAAGGGTGTGGGGATTCACCCACAATTGGAATGCTTCCAGTAGTTTTGGAATCAGTGGAAAAAAATGCAAGTTGATCTATGGCCACAATGCCCCCGTGGTGAGGGAAAGAAATCATCCTAAAATAGGTTGATACCATGATTTCCATGGCATAAATCCATGTTAAACCTAGTAAGAGGTTATAATATAAAGGTTTGTTAACAACTTCGACCTCTACCAAGACTATTTTTCCAGCTAATTCTATTTGCAATGAATTTAGGATTTCGTAAGGTTTAAATCCTCTTCCATCAACAGCATTAAGGGTTTTTGGTGATTGATTAAGCTGCAGAGAACCAATGGCTTTCCAACATGAAAGAGACATGATGTAAGTTAAGGCACCTTCATCTATGATTGTGAGGTGGATTGTTTTACTTCTAATGATAAATTGAATCATAAATGCCAATTGGAGCGGAAGTTTAGGAGTTGGTTCACGTGATCAAATACAACAAGATTTGCATATGAAGGATCTACTCCTCCAATCGTTGCTAGTAAATATTTATTTTGGATAGGATAACCCTGTAACACCACAAGAGTTTACATATTTGAAGGATTCTAAGCTAAATCCTCAACTATGTTGTAATTTTATGCATCTTTTTCACAATGATTAAACAGTAATTTATGAATTATTCCTTTATGTTGTAGTGTTTTCTTCTCAAACATGTACGAAAAGAACCCACTTAAGATTATGGATGACAAACAATCTCAACAATATAAATGGATGCTAAATATTGTAGGTCTACAGCAACTGATAGAAACAAAACCTGCGAAAATTCTGATCTATGCCACAATCATAGCTAAATAACAAAAATAAATAGTAATAACTCCAATCATCCAATGGAAACCAGATATACAAATAATAGTTTTTATTATAACATCTGTGAAGGGACTAGTCCCTTTCTATGGGATGGGTTCTTGGCTATCCTCAAACGTCTTCAACTTGTGTAGATTCTCTCTCCTCTATAATATGTAAACCCAGCAAAAATATGGTGTGCGACAATGAAAATAGTCAGAGTTACAATAGTGAGTGTAAGAATGAAAATAATCAAAAGTGAATAATGAATGGAAAACCCTTCTATTTATAACAAAATATTGAGTTATCCTTGAATAATGAGCAATAATAAAATATTATTCACCCCATTCTTGGAATAACCACTCAAAATATTTTATTATATTTGGTTAGGAGGGAAAAATTATTTAAACTTTTATTTAGAAATAATAAATAAATAAATGATTTATTTATCATCTCAAGGAATTGGTTAAGGAATAATAAACAAATAATGATTTATCTAATTATTCCTAAGGGATTTAGTCAAATTTGAAAAGGAATAATAATTAATTTGTGATTAATTCATTATTATTAAAGAAAATAAGATAATTAATGATTTATCTATTTATTTTTCATAATTGGGTCAAATATGACAAGGAATAATAATTGAACAATGGTTTAATTAATTATTCCTAGAAGAAAATTAAATAAGTAGTGATTTATTTAATTATTCCTCATGGATTTAATAATAAATTACTTAACAAAGGTCGTTTATTAAGTAATTTCTCACAGTGAAAGCAATTTTACTATGGTAAAACTGGCTTTACATGTTGTGCTTTGATCCATCTAGTAAATTAGGCTAGATGATAATTTTTTTACTGATAACAGATTTCCCCCAAAAGTACGAGTGTTAGGAGAAAAATGTATGACTGGAGTACGTTGTAAAGTCAAAATCACTAGACAACACAATGGAGTCAAAGAGAGAGGGAGAGAGACTAATAAAGTTGAAGTGAGAGAGGATATGGGAAGAGGGGGTCAGACCAATATAAGTCTGATTTTATGTTGTGGTACCAGACCTCAATGAGGCGAGGGAGGCATATCCATACCCCCCTCCCCCCCGAGATAACTTGGTACAAAAATAATGGTGCACCCAGAAACATAAAACTGAGCAATGAAGTGCATGTTGAATGGCATATGACATGTTACATAACAGAGCTAAAAAATAATACAATGTGTCCCATATACATAATGCACCTAGAAAAACATGAGTCGGGACTGAATACAATAATATAGAAGTACATGAGATATAATGGCCCTTCCCTCAAAATGGGTGGGAGGGAGGGTGGAATAATCGGAGAATCCCTACTAAACAGGGACGAGCTTTGCAAAACCGAATGGATCATCTGAAGGAGACGTGCATGATATGAACACTACGATTGGTAAGAACCGAACCCATAAATTCTGTGGAACTGCATCTAAGGTTGTAGCATAATAGGAATGCATCCGGGCATGTGGGGAGTTACCTGAAGGTCCACCCCCTCATGAGGTTTGAAACATCTCACACACACCGAGAATCACTAGTACAATCTGTTGCATCACTAGACCATCAAGTTTATGAATCACAAACATGAAACAACAAATTCAAAGGGAAATAATGAGTCCCTCTACTTGATCTGAGGCACTGAACAAGAATGGAAGCTATAACTAATATACATCACCCTCTAGGCCATTATTTTTGAATAAATGAGTTGATGTCGACAGAATAGGGCCCACGATAGGTGAGGCAATGCGGATCCTCAACTAAGGCATGAGGGAAAATAGTAACTTGATTGATGGAATTACACCAGGGATAATGGGAAAAGTGGTATTGAGGGACAAATAGACAACTTTCCTTGTCAGAGCATAAAGTGCATGGTTGACCTGGCAGCGACTAACTCAACTCTAGAGGGGATGGGGACAATATGACTGGAGGCCAAAATGGGAAACACGGGATGAACGGTATGAAAATATGGATGGAATATTATGGCATTACACAATGGGATGTGAAACAGACTCCATTGATGCAAGGGTGACTCATCATGGATGCTTTGAACAAGGGTGACTCAATAGCACAACCACACAAAATAGGCTCAATGGGGACCATGAAAACATGAGTAAATGATGGTTACTCATGAAAAAAATCAACACATGGTATGAAAAGTACTAAGAGGAGGTGGACCTCAAAGTACAAGTGTCTCTTTATGAAGAAATTCAATTTTGAGAGGCGATGAAGTGACCCTTCTTGGAAAAATGACTTCCTCGTGAAGTATCAAATCATCAAAAACTGAGGAAGACCCATTATAATACTCAATGATATATTTCTAATGGTGTTTACAGTTCATCAAACTAAGCCATGGTTTGGTCGCAATGGATGACAGAAAATGGTGGAATTTTCTATGAAAGGATGTTTTCCCTCCAATTTGAATTCATTTTCTTAGTGAGATGTTGTGAATTTGGAGAGGAGGAAAAGGCCCTAAATCTTGTGGAGATTGTAGTGGAAAAATTGACCATTAGAATTGGGATCTGTGACTTTCGGGCAAGTGGGCTTACTTGTCTAAAGATGGCCTTAATGCTTCTTGGAATGATGGTTCCTAGTGAAGAATTGAGGGAAGAGGGAAATGAGAATGAACTATAGAGGAGGTCTAGAATCATTATCACCCACTAAGTCAAACATGGGGACTATGTTGACATAGAGTATAATATTTGAAGATATGGTATCAAATGTCTACAACTTGTGATGTGCATATGGCTCACCAGAGGGGACAATAGGACAAACTATCCAAGGAATGGGAGGATAATCGACCATACCTAGATCCAGTGGGATCTAGGCCAAGACTTATGTTAATAAATTGAGAATATGGCCGGGGGAAAACCATCACGCCCCCAAGTATGGGATACTGCCCTCAAGAATTTGTGATGGAGGGGACTGATCTAGTATGCAAAGGTGGGAATCATGCCCCCTAGTAGGAGGAGTTTGTGGAGTGCCACTATGTTCTGAGTGCTCAAAAAATGGATTCAAGCATCTTTTCCCAACTTGGCATGAGATCCTCCAAATGATGCTAAGGGGACATAGGGGCCTATGTGTCCCCCAGTAAAGGATATGGCCTGTGGTGTCCGTCATCTCGACATTGGGGGGAGGGATCATGATTGTGGGGCTAGAGTCCCTCTGTTCTGGTTGACTAGGGGTACCAGAATCTGGGGTTCCATTATGAGTGGCCTCATATTCGTGAAGCACTTCAAGGCAATCTCGAAATTCATCGACACGATGGAAACAATGGGAATAGTGACCATGATGATCACACAAGGCACAAGGGTGGTTTGTGTGCAATGTTTTGAGTTTCTTGGGTGGATCCAAAAAGTTAACGTGGACTTTAGGAATATTTTAATCAAGGAACATTTCATGAACCAAAGGTTTGAGATGAGGACGCTCAGGACAATTATTGATGGTGTACCCAACAAATTTACACAAAGCGCATGGAGGTGACGGATTTGGGGCCTTAGGGGATAGAGGAGATTGGGGAGCCTTATCCTTAGGTTCCTTCCTTTTAGCTTTGCCCCCCTGTCTGGATGCTTGCGCAATAGGATTGGGTTCTTATTGAGGTTGTGATGGAACTAAAGCAGCAATAGGGGTCATAGGGACTAGTTGGACCAAGGTCAAAGCATGATAAGGTCTTAGCTGACTGGGTTGAATGCTTGAAGGGGGATCAATGTACCATACTGGGATCCCCAAAATCATGTTAGGAAGGACCAGCGAATCCATGACAGGGACAGAAAATACTCCCAAAGGAGGGGAATAAGAAAGGTATCTAGCCTACAGGGTAATGTCCCAGTAGAATATCTCCTAGATGGTTGAGACTTGGAGGAACAATTCCTAGTGGAAACATAGGAGAGGCACCCATAAACAGAGGAGGTCCTGGAGGGTGGATGTAGAGGGCTCATCTGGGATGGTAACAACAGGGTGTTGAGGATTTAGTTGTTGGTTGGATGTACCAGACTGCTTGAGAGCAGCTCATGACGCTTGTAACATGCAAACACTCATAGAGTTAGGCTCTGAGATGAGAGGGGGGGGGGACATGGAAAGCACCCAACAATGAGGAATCTTTATAGACTCCGAGTGAAACACTGGTGAGATGAGTTGGAGACTGCTTATCTGACACCGATGAGATAATGGATTCGAGGGAGGTAACGGATGTCGGCTCATAGTAAGTCAATTGATCAATGCTAACGATCTTCCTTCGTGGGGGAAGTACATCTTGCGAAAAATCGTAGATGTGACAGTTGACATGGCATATGTGTAACTACAACCTGAGAGAATGTTATAATCCAAAGGGGAATCAATAACCTCAATGTCAACATGAACAGTCTTGCCTACAAGGGTATTTGGATATTTGCAGTACATGTCAACGGGCTAGGAGGAGTGTCCATCCCAAGCATGCAAAGTGATGGCGGAGGGGGACAACTCACATGACTTAGGTTGTTTCCAAATGGAAACGGACATCACACAATTGGATGCACCTTCTTCAATAATGCATCAGGAGATGTTGGTATTACAGACTCGAACTGGTATTTGGAAAGCAACAAATGAAGTCAATGGGGGATGTTCTGATGTATCAACAAGGAAGACAATCAAACGATCATCAGAAGGATCTATTATGCCCAAGGTAGTTACTAGATATTTCTTTTGAGATGGGCACGACTGGGCAAGTGATTTCACCAAGTTGTCTACTATGTTGTATGTATGGGAAACTCGATTAAAAACCATGTTATGGCGTAATGGTCTCCTTGGGATCTTTGGAATGGATTGAACTTTAGGTTGAGGGATATGTAGCGGACTATTTGGTATCGTAAGAGGCTCAGTAGATGCTTTGGTTTCGGACTCAGTGGTGGACGAAGTCGATGGCTTTTCATATTGACGCAACTGAGTTTGCATGTTGATATCGGAGGGGTTAACCTCATCAGAATTCATCATAAGGATCTAATAGTCACCAGGAACAGAAGGTTGGGGGATGGGATGCTTGACCTGACTCAGGTTGAGCAACAACAAATCCTTGCTGAGGGAAAGGATTTGTAAGCACTTCCAGTTGAGATGGTGCAGGATTCTGAGACAATTTTTGACCTCTAGAAGCTGCTTGAGCTTCCCACATTTGGTGCATCTGGGGTAAGAGAGGACACTCTTCCGTATAATGGACATGTACACCACAACATGCATAAGGCTTGTTCATACGAATAGCCTTGTCTTGCTTGGGTTGGATGCTCTGTTGTTGGTTATTGGTGTTAGGTTGGTTCCCCTAGGGTTCACTAGGTTGATTACCTTGATTACCCTGTCTACCCTTGTTACTCTTCCCCTTATTCTTTTTCTTTGAATTTTTTGGATTGGTCGCACTCTATTGCACAAACACTTGACCCTGAGGGGGCGGTGGCTACTGGGGCTAAGGATGCATGGGAGGTTGCAACGCTAATGCTTGAGGGGCTTGAGCACTCGGCTATGCATAAGGAGGAGCAACGGTTTGGTAAACAAGTTGGGACCCTGAAAACATGTTGCTAGCAAGAGGGGCATGAGTGTTAGAGGAACTTGTGCCCCCCTATGGATAGCCATAACTTTGTTGAGTATATGGCGAAGGGTGTAAAAGGGTTCTGATGGTACCAAAAATGATGTGGGATGCCCCCGGTGCATTGGCACTTCCAAGTCAGGGAAGGTCTAGAATGATGGTATAGACAAACATATTGCGCATAATCATGTCATTTCTTAAAGTGGTTTGGAGAGATTCTTCCTATGTATGAGGAAAATGGGATGCGACATATTTTCTGATGGGTGCTAAAAGGATCCTAAGAAACCAATCTAGACAGACATGGTCTTCAAAGGATGGGGCACTGCATGTGCTTTTCCTTCTATGCGACTCTTGAACATAGTTGGAAAGGTGAGTGGTGGAGGACTGACAGAATGAGGTCAATAAATTTGTACCAATGTCATACCGAAGAGGTAACTAGAAATATGAAAGGAACGCTTTAGTAAGCGTCGTGAAAATGGAATGAGATGCGGTAGGCTGATCTACATACCATTTTGCAATGTCTCTAGTGAGTGTGCATTGGAACATCCAAAGATGAATGTAGTCATCGGTAATGGAGTTGGACGAACACCACATGTGGAAGGAGCGGACATGGTTGGTAGGATCCTTTCCAACATTACCCTCAAACTTTGGGATGTCTAAGGGAAGCTTAGTCGGCATAGAAGATCAACCACAATCATGATGTATGGGGTCGTTTATCAACTGGATAAAATTTGGTAAACTTAACATAGCCATAAAAGGGAGCATGGGGGTTGTGGGTCATTTATCAACTAGTTAAAATTCGGTATACTTAACCCAGCCATAAAAGGGAGCATGGGGGTTCTCGGAATGGTTCTTGAGACTGTTCCACTTTATGTGACCACCGCGATAGAACCGAAGCCAACACCAGGTTGGGTTCCTACACCAACTGTCAATCCAGACATGGTGATGATAATCGATGAAGGAGGCTCGGAATCAGATGGGGAATTGGATGAACTAGGAGAAGATTCGGTATCGGGACTCGAAGTGCTATGAACTTGAACTCGACAGGGATGGTTAATATGCCCAAGCAGAAACCGGGGGTGAAGGCCTAATAGTCTCTGTGACAAACACCTTGGTGGCACAATGGTGTTATGACACAAGTGACACCAAAATGGTGAAGGGAGATCAATAATATGCCTTTGTCTCAATGAGGGGAGATAATTTTATTATTTCAAGTCTTGGCTTGGCAGTGTAAATGAAGCACCCTTCACTTAAGGTGTGCTTGTGTGTGCAAGTGTATTTATTAATTAAGCCCAGATCGTATTTGTAAAAAAATAAAAACTGTTGCTAAAAGTAAACTAAAATAAACAACAAAACAATTAACTAAACCCCACCCAAACTGGTTTTGCAAACATTGTGATGATTTATGACTAAATCAATGGAAACCACATTAAAAATATCAAGAGGTCTAATTGTCAGAGTGACTGGGATCAAATGACACTAGGCTACTGGAAAGTGGTGCAGCAACAGCAAAAAGCCAGAGAGGAAGATCGCTGCAAAAAGACAGGGAGATGGGTGAAACACCTAGGGCAACCGATGGGACCCTAAGGCCAATGACCAAACAAGGTTTAATATGAAACTATGGAATGTGACAACCTATCTTTATAGATATGAAACGGAAGGGTACGTATCTGGAAAATTTGGCTGAAAGTGTTGGAGAAACTCAGACTACTCACTCAACTAAACTCCTCCTATAAAGGTGGAAGCATACTAGAAACCCTAGGGGGCTAAATTCCACTTCGACGAGTAAATCAAAGTAGATCAATGCCTAAACGGGATGAGATAGAGGTCAAACAACCCAGCAGACAGATCTTGGAAAAACCCAGAAACAGATCTAATAAAACCCAAAAACCCTAAAATCGCAGGTACTGACCTATTTTCAGGTGAGATCACACTTTTTAGTATGAAAGGTGTGATGTGGACTCTAGATCTCACTTTTTGGACTAAAAGCTACAATTTTTATCCTTGATTCTCGGTCGAAAAATCTCGGGAAAAACTATCATCTTTATCGTGGCGGGTTCCTCTTGCATTTGGAAAAGACCAGAAAACTTGAGAAAGTCGGAAATTTAACAAATCTAAGGTTAAAAAGCTATGAATCATTAAGAGACTAGAAAAAAACAAACAAACAAACAAACAAACAAAAAACTAAAACTGAAACTAACAAACTAACAAACAAACAAAACAAAACAAAACAAACAAACAAAAACAAAAACAAACAAACAAAAAAACAAAAACAAAAAACAAAAAAAAATAAAAACAAAATAATCAAAAAACAAAATAACAAAAAAATCAAAAAACAAAATAACAAAAACAAAAAAAAGCAAAACAAAATAAAAACAACAAAAACAAAAACAACAAAAACAAAAACAAAAACAACAAAACAAAACAAAAACCAAAAAACAAAACAAAAACAAAAAATAAAAAACAAAAAAACCCTAAGCTGAAAACTGAAGGTCACCTAGGGTTTTGTATCTAAAATATAAAACCAGTGGAGTCGCCAATTTTGTTGTGTTTTCTTCTCAAAGATGTACAAAAAGAACCAACTTAAGATTGTGGATGACAAAAAATCTCAACAATACAAATGGTTGCTAAACATTGTAGATCTGCAACAACTCATAGAAACAAACCCTACCAAAATCCTTATGTATGCCACAATCATAGTTAAACAGCAAAACGAAATAGTAATAACTCCAATCATCCAATGGAAACCAGATATACAAAGAATAGTTTTTATTATAACAACTGTGAAGTGAATGAATAAATGTTATCAGTCCCCCTCTATGGGATGGGTTCTTGGCTATCCTCAAATGTCTCTAGCTTGTGTAAAGTCTCTCTCCTCTGTAATGTGTAAACCTAGCAAAAATATGGTGTGCAACAGTGAGTGCAACAATGAAAATAATCAAAAGTGAATAATGAATGGAAAACCCTTCTATTTATAACAAAATATTGAGTTATCGTCAAATAATGAGCAATAATAAAATATTATTACCCCATTCTTGGAATAACCACTTGGAATATTTAATTATATTTGGTTAGGAGGGAAAAAGTATTTAAACTTTTATTTAGAAATAATAAATAAATAAATGATTTATTTATCATCTCAAGGAATTGGTTAAGGAATAATAAACAAATTATGATTTATCTAATTATTCCTAATGGATTTAGTCAAATTTGACAAATAATAATAATTAATTTGTGATTAATTAATTATTCTTAGAGAAGAATAAGATAATTAATTGTTTGTTTGTTTATTTTTCATAATTGGGTCAAATATGACAAGGAATAATAATTGAACAATGGTTTAATTAATTATTCCTAGAAAAATTAAATAAATAGTGATTTATTTAATTATTCTTCATGGGTTTGATTATAAATTACTTAACAAAGGTCATTTATTCAATAATTTCTCACAATAAAAGCAATTTTAATATGGTAAAATTGGCTTTACATGGTGTACTTTGATCGATCTAGTAAATTAGGCTAGGTGATCATTTTTTTGGTGATAACACTTTAGGAGGTTTAATAGTCAATTCAACAACTAGTTTCTCTATCTAGAGAGGACCATGGGCAGGTTGAATAGAGATAGAAGCTGATCATTAGCCTTTCTAGTCTAAGTTTTCGGGTTTCCAAAGTACTTATTCCTTGTAGCCACCAAGACATCATCCTTATATTTAGTAGTAGTTAACATCATTACCTAGGAAGAGGAGGATGGATCTTGTGCAACCATATTTGTCTCCTGGTTTGGTAAAGGATCTGCCAAAATAATGGGTGTAGTGGATGCAGTTTTCAAAAATATATTGATCTTTGCATAGTCCCCAGTAAATTTTTTGTCATTATAAATAAGGCATGGATAATGAGGCTTTCACTTCTCATCGGGAAACTGATTCCTCTACTTTTCTTATGGAGGCTTTTGTTGTTTATTCTTTCCTTTACTCTTTTTCTTACTTACAGGTTGTTGAGTTTTTCCTTTATTGGATTGAACAACATTTATCTATGAAATACCCACATAAGTAGGATTGGGAGGGTTTTCATTGGTCATAGTGGGAGCATATTTCAAATTAGTTTAAATAGGATAATTCCCCATTGACTATTGACCAGTAGAACCAATCACGCCATCAACGGCATTGAGTTCCTTAAGGAGCAAGTGTAATAGTACGTGAAGGGCACAGAGCATTAGGTACCTTATCATAGAGAGTGCCAGATAGAGTGTAAATAAAATCTAAATATTGAGCATAAGCAGTGATTTTCTCTTTAGTGACAATCTTACCTTTGGAAACATATTTAGTTATAGATTGTAGCAAAGATTTAATAAACCATTATGATAACAACTTATCGGGAATGTAAGTTTTGACCAATCAACGGCAATGCCTCCATTCATGTCTATGATCATATATATGGGTGGACTTAGATTTTTTTACTGAGTTCAAAATCTTGGTTTCAGTTTCATAATGAATAGGTGATTGGAAATGGGTTAGAAACATGGTTTCTAAGGCATTAAAGTTGTTTAATGAAGCTTGTGGTAATTCAACATACCACTTAGTTGTCATATTGGTAAGAGTTCTCTGGAAAAATCATAAATGAATAGAATCATGATTTAAGGATTTGGATGAATGCCATAAATGATAGGTCATAATTTGATTGGTTGGATCTTCTCTAAGATTTTCGTTAAGTTCAGACTGTCACTTGGAAATTTTATAAGAATAGTCAGCCACCAAGGAGAATGACAAATAAAATCATTGGTTAGCCAAGACAAATTTGGTAACTCCGTTGTTGCAATAAATGGTAATTATCTGTTAAAATCCATTTGTGGAGGTTGACCTTGTGGATAAAGGTTAATTGGTGGTGTAGGATACCTTGAATATGATGGAATAGGTTGAGAAACTGGTATTTGCATTCCAAGATAAGGAGTATTTTGATCACCAGGATAACCATAACCAAGTTACCCAGTTCCATGAAGACCTTGGTAAGGCTGGAAGGGTTGATTTTCAATTTGTTGGCCTTGATAAGGCATCTGTGGTATAGTAGTTTGACCAACAGGAATTTGGGCCATGCCTTGGAATGGTTTCCTAGATGGAATTTGCATCCTTCCAATATTCTTTTGATTGGTTGGTATTTTTGTCATGTTATGCACAGGATAATTTACTTACATCTAAGGTATGGAATGACCAAGGGGTGAAGTTTATAATGCACCTTGAAGAGGTTGGGTAGATAAGATCTAAGAAATCCCATATACCATTGTAGTAGTTTATATTTGGGATATAGCCTGAACAGATTGACTTGGTTGAAAGGTAACTTGGTTAAGTTGAGGCATGGATTATACAAATTGAGAATTAGGAACCTAGGGCATAGCAGAGAAGGTTGAGAATTTGGGATTCCATTTAAGATTGAACCAGGTTGAACAGGAAAAGTAGGATTCCAAGGGGCAACATCCATTCCTATAAATCGAGCACCTGTAGTAAGAGGACTAGCAATAGACAGAGCACCACCCTGTAACATATGATCATAGGGTGCGAAAATTCCAACAGGTTCCACCCCAACTAAAAGATAAGAATAATAAGGAGGCATTTTCTCCCCAGTGGGAGGGTATCCAAGATAAGACATATTAAGTTGTTGTGGTTGAAATGCACCATATTATTGCTCCAAAGGTGTTTGGGGTGCAATAGATGGAACAGGTTGTTGAGTGCTCGGTGGAGATAGAACAAATAATATTCCAAACGATGAGGGAAAATGAGAATTCCATGGGCTAATCGATGCACTAGAAAAAGTTCCAGATAATGGCTGGCATCCGAGTAGTATAAATGGACCACCACATAGGCGTGTTTTTGTCTATGTAGAAAACATAGATTTTGTTGTGACTTCGATCAACTCACTCATGATGGTAGGGATGGGTTGAGTGAATGAAATTGACTTATTCATGGTTGAAATTCACAAAAGAGTACACGAATGAGGGGAATTCAAAAGAGAATTGTATCGAGGAGCACGAGATGAAGGAGCTTGTGATCGAGTATGAGGGCTAGGAAAAGGACGAACTTGGTAAAAGTAGTCCCTCTTAAATGGACAGGAGATAGAGGTTGAGAATCTTCTTCATTAATGTACTCAATACTCAATAATTTCTCAAATGAAAGTTGTTCTTCGTCGGAACCTGAAGATGAAGGTAAGAGATTAGATGAAGGTAAAGAAATAGGAGTATAAATTTCTCAAGTTACTAGCTCAATATTTTGTGGTTCCTCGGATTGAATCACCTAAGGTTGTAAGGTTTTTGATTCAATAAATGCAAGCTCAATTAGTTCAAGTTCTAATGTATCAACTACTTCAATTTCAAGTTCACTAGTTTCCAAATATGCAATCTCAAGTCTGGTACTAATGAGAAGTGATGACTTTAGTTGGTTAACTTCATAAATGGCTCTAGAAGGGGTAGCTTCTAATGTACTAGCCTCAGTAGTTTTCATTTTTTTATTAAACTCAATGGCTAGGTGTTGCCTCAGGAGGTAGAGGAGGCAATCTTTGCATTATATGCAAGTGACGAGGGTGTTGGTCCACGATTTATTAATTAATTTTAGAAATTAAGACACAAAATAAAATTAAAAATGGTAACTAGGCATATAAGGATTACCAAGCCACTATGAAATGTAATATATTATTTCCAGTACATGCAATAAATCTCCCTAAATTTTATTTTCAGTGTATCATAATAAACAAGGCGACTAACTCGGTTACCTAGGGTTGGTTTATATCCTAATGGGGACTTACAAAATATACTCAAAGGTACGTGGAAGTGCAGTCTATGGCAGTGATGTCTAATGCGACTTGTACGATAGGAAGTATTTCGATGTACTTTTCATACATGGAGCACCATCTGATATACCCAAGGGTACGGGGAGAATGATTTGATATACTTACATGCATGGAATATCAACTATCCTCATAATCTAATGCAGAAAATTATTGACATCTCATATGTTTAACGATGTCGGAACACCTCTCTAGCCTAGAACATTATGTGTCGTTAATGTTCCAAATGATCGTTTGGCTAATTTAATAAATTTTAAAGTTGATATTCAATTAAGTTTCAATTTCAAGGCTTACAGTACAAATTCACCTGAGTTTCCTATGATGCAACTAGCATGATAAAAGAACTATTTTTTTTAATGAATATCTATCTATGAGAAGGAAGAAACAAACAATGATGCATCAATCAAATATGTAGCAAACAAAAGCTTACTAATCAAATATTTCAACTCATTATTCCAACTTGATTCAAAACCCTAAATGCAATGCAAGAAATTATTTTTTTTCTTTTCTTTTCGTTTCAGTTTTCAAATGAAATGCAGCTAGATCATTGATCAAAAGAACTCACAGAGACTGGAACTGTAATATGAAAATTCCTCTTATCCAATTAACAATCAAACCAAATGTTCACAAACCCTAATAGACAAAAATGAAAGAAAAAATCAAACAAACTCTCATAAAAAGATAATGAAACTAAAATATAAACACATTAATGTATTTACATAGACAATGAATAGTTCAAAGACAGGAAAATCCACTAGATCAAATTAGAACTTAGAGCAAGGGATTAAAATGAAAAAAATTTCATCCTATAGGAACCATTGCAATCTATATAAGGGAACCAAAGTGATGCATTGCATACAAAGAGAGAGACAAGTGCGTTGGTTTGCTCTGTCTCAGACAAAAAAGTGCGTTGGGGATAAATTTTTTCAAAAGACGAAACATAAACCCTACCAAGCTCGGAATTAGAATTTTTTAAGACCAATCATCATCTAAACAAGTCAAATTGAGTCAGATTGAAAGGTATAAAATGACTAGGCAAAGGAAACCACTATAGGAACATCTCCTTCCCCAGTGGAGTCTCCGAGTTGTTTGATGGATTATTATCTTCTTTGGATAGAAGTGAACTCACTAGATCTAGTGGCTTGATAGAGAAACAACATAAGCAAAAGGAATTACATTTTCCTTAGAGATATTATAACATGGAGGAAAGGCTTACCTATTATCCAATGCAAACTCTCCTCTTCTCCTCACTTGTAAACTCCATCTCAAACTCCAAGTGTTATAAGTGGAACCTACAAGATTACTAAAACAAGCAATAGAACTACAAGATACAAATAGCATATACTAATATCTCTAAATAACGAGTCAATAAGACATTGTAATACATGTGCATAAATGAGACATACATATAGGAAAACAAAGCACTTTTTGTATTAATAAATGTAGGAGATAATTACAACCCTTTATAGTTCTTGACCTTGTAGATGTCTCCCTAACTATCTTGTCATTCCTTAGCCACAGATCAAGCCTTCAATCACAATCTAAATTCATGAATGAATAATGGATCCTTAAGCAAAAAGTAGCAAACATGAGGGCATAACTAAGAGTCTCCAAAAGCCAACCTAGACTCTATGGGAGGCAATGACTTTATATGGTACAAGGGTTAGTTTGGGTTTTACCAATCTAGGACTTAGATCCTCATGTGATGGAGGATAAGATATGTGGATTATAAATAAGACCTCAAGGATAGGAATTTGAGATCTCAACCAATATTAAATGGTTAAAACCACTTTTGAAAATTCTTGAAAGAGAAGATTAGAAATTATTTTTAATTTTTACCGAAATTCAAGAGCTATCACACCTACAGTGAAGGAAACATGCGCTTGTCAGTGTAGTTTCTCAGTTATGCAACATGAAGTAATGGAGGTTGCTAGAAGAGAAAGTGCGATGAGTCCAAAAACTAGGTTTTTGAGCTAATTAACCCAAAAAACTCGGAACTTTTGGAGATATAATGCTTAAGGATTTGCAAAGGGATTATTGGAAGGTGTCAAGGATGTTGATTGATATGATTTTCAGGCCATTTGAGTGAATGCAAAAAAATAACCTGTAACAAACCCTCAATTATATTTAGATCCTTTCTTATTGAGTTGGTAAACTTCTCCTTTGATAGAGGTTTATTGTACAATTTTAACCAATAACCATTAAAAATCAATGGAATACCTTCCTCATCAATTGATCTTATTTGGAAATATCCATTCTCATAACATTTTTCTACCAGGTAAGGACCCAACCACTTTGTCATCAATTTCCCTTTGAAATCCTTAAACCTAGAATCATATATAAGGGCCCAATCACCCTCTTGGAAGGATCTTTCCCTAATGTTTTTATCATGCCAAATCTTAATATCTATTTGGACTACCTCAGTGTGCATAAGATCCTATAATCTAATCTCATCCAAACCATTGAGTTGGAGCATCCTTTCTTGCTGAGTTGTAGTGATGTCTAAATCCAATTGTGTTGCCAACCTCAAGGTTTTGTTTTCAAACTCAATGGATAACAAGACCTTCTTTCCATAAACTAACTCAAAAGGAGTCAATCCATTGGATGTTTTGCAAGGGTTAATATAGGCCCAGGTGGCCTCTACAAGTTGATCTACCCAATCTCTCATGTTCTTGTTGACAACCTTGGTCAAAATGCTCTCCAAGGCTCTATTTGTGGCCTCCAATTTCCAATTTTCTTGAGGGTGATAGGCAGTGGATTTCCTATGTTTGATGTGGTATTTCTCCATGATGCCTTCAATCATATTTGAGGTAAACTGAGCTTCTTGATCAGTGACCAACTCCCTTGTAAATCCAAACTTGTAGAATATGTTCTCTCTTAGATATTCAACCACTTTTTGCTCAGTTTTTACTTTACTACCTTTTCTTCAACCCAATTTTTCAAGTAATCAATGCACACAATGATATATCTCTTTTTCCTAGATGGAAGGTAAATTAGCTCGATGAATTCCATACCCCATTTCTCAAATGGATCCAAAGTCACTTGAGGTTGTAAGGGAATTTCATCCTTGGGAGTATACTTTCCCATCCTTTGGCATTCATCACATCTACTAGTGTACCTTTTTGCATCTTGATGTAGAGTAAGACAATATTAGTCAACTTGTAAAACTTTGAAGGTTGTCCTCCTAGCAAAAAATGAAACCCACAGGTTCCATCATGGCATGTTGAGAGGATTTAAGATTTGAAATACCTCATCCTCCCTTACACATCTTCTCAAAATTTTATTTGGCCCCAATTTGAAGAGCTTTGCCCCAATCCAGGTGAAAGGGGAACTTTTTCTAATAATCTTGATCTTCTCCTTGGAGGATAAGTTAGGTGGGAACCTTCTAGAAACCAAGTAATTTTATATATCAGAAAACCAAGGAGATAACATCAAGATGGAAAATAGGTGTTCATATGAAATTTGATCATCTACCATCTCTTTGTTTCCTACAGGCAATGTTAGTCTAGACAAAAATATGTAACCACGTTTTCTTTCCCTAGCTTGTCAACAATGATAGATAAAATTTTGCAATAATAACAACCATCTAATGCTTATAGCATTGACATCAGGTTTATTCACCAAATATTTAATGGTTTCATGATCAGTATGAATAAATACTTGATATTCTGTGATATAATTCCTAAACTTATTTACAGAGTGAACCATAGCTAAGAGATATTTTCAATAATTGTGTAGTTGAGTTCATCATTAGGGAGGTTCTTACTAAACCTTCTCAACGTGCTCCATTATTGGACCCTTTTGTTTGAGACTTATCAATTGGCTAAAAAAAGTGTTGCTTTTTGTATCCTCATAATGTGCCATCAATTCTTCGGTAAAAATTGCCCAAGTGATAAATTGTTTATGAGAGCAAAGCCATTGATACCATACAAACTGATTTGGTTCCAAATATAAAGTTGCCATACGTACCTTTTGTGTGTTTTGCACATTATTGAGATCGAAGAACTGCTCCATCTGTAATATCCATGTGGCAGGATCCTTGCCATCAAACTTCCTCATATCGATTTTGGGAATATGGTGAGTCTTCGATCCAACATTAGAGTCTATGTAATCATGATTAACATTTCTTTTGTTCTCATCAAGAGTTTCCTTTAGTACCCTTTCACCCTTATTGACCATTTCTTGTAGCAACTTATTCATATTTATCTTCAATTCTTCCATCTTATCATCCATGCCATCAATTTTAGCTTATACGCCTTTCTTTAAACCATCCATCTTAGCTTCTACATCTTTCCTTAAACCATCCATCTTAGATTCTGTTGCTTTTTGTGCAAGTGACACTTGTTGCACTTGTTCTTGTAATTTTGATATATCATATAGCATTTCTTCTTCTTATTCATGAGTCATGCTAGAGCTTCCAGGCTCCTTACTAGGCGTTTGCATTTTCTTTCCTCGAGGAATCAGTTACCGATAATAATGCTCTATTATGCCCTTTGAATTCCTTCAAAATAAATTTTCAAACCAAGCTTAAGCAAAAATTTAAGAAATCTACACACCTTTTTTCACTTTGTAGGAGCTTGATATTGCCTCTGATGTATCTCTGTACTTTCCGATCATCTAGTTCTGAATTTGTGATCTGTAGTAGCCCTTTGTGTCCTCTTTCCAATGCCACAAGTCTGACCCAAATTGGTTTCTCCAAGGAAGAGTTATGTGAAATCTCCCACAGTGACTTGATTATAGACTAGTTCAGTAGAGCGAACTTGTATGACGTGCCACGAGTCACTGTTTCGACCTTTGGATCTAAAAAATTCATACAAGAAGCTACAGTCTATCCTCTTTCTGCACCTTCTTACAAAATTTCAATCTGATCCCCAGAGAGACAGTTATGACGATTTTCCCCAGGTCACCCGTTTGGAATGTAATTCAGGAGTCTGCAAAAGGACCAACTTCCTCAAATCCTATCTCCACAAATATCGTGTGAAAAGCTCTGAAATTCGGACCCAAGGTTCAGCCCGATTTCTTCTCCAATGGGTTTTTTTTGCGACTTCTGAAACGTCACAGAAAAAACGTTATAGCGAAAATTCCACGATGACCTATTTGGAGCAGCGAAACCCTAGAATCCAAAGCTCTAATACCAAATGTTATGAAACTAGCTCAAGAAAAGATATAAAAGATAGATTCAACACCTTAGAATTTCAGCCTCTTCGAGGGGCAACCTCCTTTACATTACATAAATGAACAATTCTTGGATGATCAAATGACAAAACCTCCTTTTCTATATATAGGAGTCTAAGGAGCCACAATATAAACCAGCCGACTTAACAATAATAATATAAGCAACAAAATAACAATAGAGGGATCTTGGGCACAGTAATAACAATATGGGGGCAATAGGGGAACAACAATATTAATAAGGGGTATAACTACAATAGTAATGGGGTAATCACTAGTATTATAGGGACCCAACATTCTTACAGAGGTATAAGTGATCATTGTGCCATAACGAATCATCTTTCCATCTAAATGTATCAGATGTACTAGGACCTTGTTTTATCATTTGAATGAGTACTGACACCTCTCTGTCATTCTTCTATTCATCTATTGCTTCATTTATCCAATCTGGCTGGATAATAGAAATGGCGGGAAGAAATGCTTCCACACCCTCATCCTTTCTTGAGAGTGCATTTACAATAAAATTTTTGCTCCCTTTTCTGTAGATGACTTCAAAGTCATAACCCAGCATCCTTGTGACCCATTTTTGCTTCTATTTTGAAGATAATCTTTGTTCTAAAAAGTATTTAAGACTATCGTGATCCATTTTTACCTTGAGTGCCTTCCCATTAGGTCGGGTTTCCATTTCTTAAGAGCATGTAGTATTGCCAACATTTCCTTCTCATAAATAAATTTATGTAAATACTTTGCTTTGATTGGACAAGCCTCGAAAGAAATTGGTCTTTATTTTTGCATTAAAGCACCAACAATTCCATTTCCTGAGACATCACATTCCACAATAAAGTTTTCTATGAAGTCTGGTATAGCTAAGACTAGTGTTTGGCACATTGCCTCTTTAAGATGTTCAAAGACCTTTGTTGCTTCTCCCATAATTCTTAATAAACTTGTGATAATACACTGTCAACACGAGAAATCCTTGCAGATGATTTATGGATGTGGGGATTTTCCAATTCTTAATGATTTTAGTTTTTCTAGCGTCTACCTTAACACCTTCATGAGATACAATATGACCCAGATATTCCACCTCTTGTACTCCAAAGAAACATTTGGAGCTTTTTGCATATAATTGTTTCTCCTCCAATAGTTTGAGCATCTTATCAACATGTTGAACATGATCCTTCCAATACTTGTTGTAGGTTAGTATATCATCAAAAAATACTAACAAATTTTTTCTAAGGAAGGGTTTGAAACTAGAATTCATCAAATCTTGAAATGGAGAAGGTGCATTGGTAAGGCCAAAAGGCATGACCAAAAATTCATAATGACACTCATGAGTTCTAAATGTTGTTTTAGAAATGTCTCCAATCTTCATTCTAATTTGATGATATCACAAACAAAAATCCAACTTGGTGAAGTAAATTGATCAATGACAGGAATGAGAAATTTACCTTTAATAGTGAGGTTGTTGAGATCCGTATAATATAGACACATGTGCCATGATCCATCCTTTTTGTGCACCAATACTACTAGAGTAGAGAAAGAACTTTGACTAGGTTGAATTATACTAGCCTCTAGCATTTCTGCAACCATGTGTGTCATGCGGAATGAGTCTAGGTTGCGGACAAGATCGACCTTCCTAGTATCTAAATATATCTAGTGACAAGAAAGCCAATAAAAAACTATCTTTCTCTAAATTTGCAATTAAAACAAAGGCAAACAAGTGTTTTAGGCCTACGTTGGGTCCAATGCAAGTTTGTGAAAGCCTTGCTCCCTCGCTCCAAATGAGCTTCCTTGAAGTATAATTCTGCAAACACAAACAAGAAAACCAAATTAAATAGCATGTAAAAAGCCAATATCATAAAGCATATTCATCATAATGATCAAGGAGATTATGAAACAAACCACATAAGACAATTTGTTGAGAAAAATGAATCTGGTTGTATTAATTCAAATGAAGAAGAACTTTACAACCTGTGCCTTGATGCTATACAAGCTCCTCCCAGGGTCCGACAAGAAGTCTCCTCCACTTTGACAAGCTTCACTCACTTCCCAATGAAACCAAAAGGTATGTGATCTCTCCTCTCAAGTTTAACTAGGAAGTCCCAATTCCATCAGCATTTACCCTTAAAATGTTCAGCTTCTAACCTCTCCAGCAACTGACCCAACGCCTTAATTTATAGTGCAATGGAGGGAAGTTAGTAGGTCCTCCTTCAAAGGGATAAAGCCCTCCTTCAAAGGGATAGCTCCTCCTATCAATGGATTAGCTCCTTCTCTTTTGGGATGCATGAACCACCTTGGAGTGAACAATCCACGTCAAAATCCTTCTAGAAACATCTAGAATTAACCGAAAAGTGAGTTTTTTAGGATAGAATTGCGCCTTTTTGACTTTTACAGGGGTACACACCCACCCCTTTACAGAAAGAGCGTGCAGGTACGCAGGTAATATAAACAAAGGGTGCAGGTCCGCAGGTAAAAGTAGGAGAAAGTGTGGAACCAGAGTAATATTGATTTTCAATGTCTTTCTCTCATTTGCAAAGCTTGACATGAAGAGCTAAGGTTTGAGACTTGCTTAGGAGGCTAGTATAAGTGATGATAGACCCATAATGACTGCAAATAATCATGGTGACAAGATTTTTGTGTAATAGATTGGCCCCTAAAGTCCGAAGTCTGTAGTAGATGAAGATTTCATTTATCATTTAAGAAGAGTGAAGTACTTTATCATTTCGAGGATTACCTTATGGAGAGCCCGGTTGGAACGTGTAAAAACATTCAAATGCAAAATATATATATGAAGTCATATCATTGCTGAGGTAGGTATTCCCATACTTAGATCAAAACTAACTAGAAAACTAACTACTGCTCTGATAGAGGAACGATCTTGTAATACATCATAAGTATAGACACATGTAGACACAGTATGGACGCATCCATATGTCTATGAATAGTCTACAACATAATGAATAGAAAATTCCTCATAGCCTGGATGGTGGAAACTAGATCCAAGGTCTTCATTTCTACTCCTCGAAATAGTACAATTCTATCCATGCGAATGAATTTGTCGAAGTCGAACATGGTAGTAACCACTTGATTACCAGTCGATGATGTAAATTGTTAACAAGTGTGAGAGAAACCACCAATAATGACAATGGATCTCAAAGTACTCAGGACAATCCATGAGATGTGATTAGATGTTTCAATGTCGGACATGTCACAGAATACTTCGATCGAAGGTCAATGATGCAACCTATCGTCAAAGACAAGAAGCCTGCCATTGAGGCATGCAGATCCTAAGGTACTGGTGATTTCTAGATCATCTTTCTAGATAAAGAGCTGAAGTCGATAGAAAGCGATCCATCGTGGGAAAGCCCACAACACGAAATCATAGATCAAGTTTGAAGAAATTTAGTTGCAAGGACTGACTCAGGGATGGTCAATATGGACGACAGATATTTTTGCAGATGAATGGCTTATTCGCACTGACCTCTTGAACACATAACGACACAACAGATGGTTTGGTGACGATTGACCCAAAGTTAATACCCAGAAACTGGCTGAAGACTTTCAATGTGGTTTGATCAGCTGTTAGGCAAAGGATTTCCCAACCCATGTGAATAAAAGTGTCTTGTTTAAGAGTGGTTACAAAGTATGACAAACAGGTTCATTTTTTTCTCTTTTACCCCACCATTTCTGGCAAGTACCTCTTTATTTTTTACAAGCTTGAGGAGGATAACATATGCTTGATTATAAGCTCATCCTTCGAATGAGTCCAACTTAGTTTAAATTCGAACCCTAAGAAGGAGTGGTCCATTCCTATTTGTAATTGAACAGGTCCTTTACTGTCGAAATTTAACGAGTCCAGTATAGGAGAAACTCAGCATTTCTCATTTTTAGAAAGTCTGAAAAAACTTAAGAAGACTGCAGGATTGACTTTTTCGTAAATTTGTGTCTCCCAAGCCCGAAAAAGTATAAAATAATACTTGAGAGAACCTCTTGATCTTTTACGACCAAGGATTACTTTTCATAATTAGTGCCTCTGATCCGAAAAAGTAAAAAAGCGATCAACGACACGTCGTCTTATGACCAATATCGAATTTGAAACGACAAAAACCCAACAACATTTTCGTGTTTTTACAGTCAGAAAAGGGTTGTAAGAGGACTATCTTTTTAGTTCCGTTTTAACGAGTTTAAAAAGAAAAACTCGGCAATCATTTCATGTTTTAGGAGTCAGAAAAGAGCTTGAAGGTGACTCTAATGGTTTTTCACTGAAAATGATTGATTTAGCCCGAAAATCCGTTATCCTGAACAAAAACTCAAACATTACTCATACCTATTTAATAATAGGTGAAAATGTCGCAAAAAACACCTTTTTAAAGTGAAATATAAACAAATTTAGAATTTATTTACCTAAAAAACATATAAAAAGGAACTTTTACCATTCATTTTTACCATTTGAGATTTGGGTGAGAAAAAAGGGCTTTTGACCAGAAACTTCCGGTGAAGATTGCGGAAAATCCGTCCGTCGGAATCGAATGTCATCTCCTCTAGGTAATCCACATCATCCTACTCTTCATTTTTGTCTGTTTGAAATTGTTTTTTAGGGTTTAATTTTTGTTTTTAGAAGGTTTTTAGGTTTGAAAACCCGCGCGGCGGGGCTTGCCGGTTTACCATAGAGGACCTGTGTACCCCGACTTTTTTGCAATGGGAAAAAAGTCGGGGGTACGCACCTGCCGTGAAGGCAAGGTGCGGATCCCACGCGTTGTCCCTAACAAGGGGGTGCGTACCTCGCGCATAGGTTTATAAAAACCTAACTTACTCAAAAAATACCCAATGAAATAAATTTTGCATATTCTAATTTGCCTTTTTTACTTGATTGTAGGATAAACATCATGCTTGATTGGCGAGAATGGGAGCATGAGGATGTGGACCTCGCCGCGATGAATCATCAACCTTCGATCGATGCATTGAAGGCATGTGGCCTGTACAAGTTCTGGGCCATACCTGGCATGAGGGCCCAGGTGGACTTTTTGGAGTGGCTACTTGATAGATGGAGTATACAGGACCGATGCTTCTTTATTGGTGGACACCAGCTCAAAATCAAGCCAACTGATATATACTTCTTGACTGGTTTGCCTAGGAGGGGTGAACACTTGACTCTATTTGGGCCCAGGGTAGGTGGCCAGTCTGTCGAGAGCCTCCACCTAGAGTTCTGCAATGTCCAGAACCGGGACAAAGGGATAGATATCAAAACCATATCCCTTCCTGAACTCATGGTTATTGCATTGACAGTTACCAGACTCTGCGGTAGTGTAGCGCTACAAATTGCCACTGGATCCAAAATGTGGATGGTAGTTGATTGCTTTCGAGGCACCATTTTCAACTGGTGCGATGCTGTGTTCGCCAACGTGAAGGGCCAACTGACCAGGGCCAAAAACGGACAGCTAAAGACCTTTGGTTATGGTGCTATAGTTGTGAGTTTTGGTCTGGAGAGGGTTCCGATGGTGATCCCATAGCACCTTACTATTGGAGCTGGGCTTCCTCAACAGCCCAAACTGATGCGATGGGTTGTAGTTATGGCCCGTCATCCTGATGAGGGGACCAAGGTCGTTCGGTTCAAACCTGAGTATTTCCAATGGTTGGAAAACCAGGTTTTTGCTATCCAGGACTTTCCTTATGCTGGAGTTGAATTTCGTGGAGACCCAGACATGGCTCTTCCGCCAGGAGAGCAATGGGATGATGCAGGTAAAATCATTTTCAACATTTTCCTAATTTAATTTTTTGTTGTTGTTATATTGTCCCAAAACTGATAGTAGAAGTTTCAAATGCAGATGTGGGCCCACGGCGATGAGCCGCTCTCCAGCCTTACGAGAGGAAACAACCAGTTGCACCGGCTCTAGCCCCACAGGATGAATCAGTAGAGACCTTGGCCGAGTTGGAGAGCCATTTAGAGCGCTTGACAGGGGACATGCCCGAGACCAGTATAGATGACATCCCTCATTGACTTCAGCGCTATGTGATTGGAGTCCCAGGACATTTTAGGAGGTTCCTTTGTAAGGTGGCCCATGCAGTGGTTTCGTATCGAGATCATCACCAGTGATGGGATGATCGCATATTGTAGTCACATATGAAATTTTTGCTTTTTGTACTTATCATTTTTGCCGATCATAAGGTGTTTTTCAA
The DNA here is from genome assembly GCA_000404065.3 of Pinus taeda. Taxonomy (NCBI): domain Eukaryota; kingdom Viridiplantae; phylum Streptophyta; class Pinopsida; order Pinales; family Pinaceae; genus Pinus; species Pinus taeda. The sequence goes on from APFE031380362.1 coordinate 114,595, forward strand.
CCTATGATCGAGGACGATGTATTATTTTGACACACTCCTATATATATGATACGATTATTACCAGCTTATCTTGTTAAAACATGTTATGGAATGTTTTTTAAATTTACTTGTATGATTATTGCACATGTCTACTTAACATTTGAGAAGCAATTGCATCTGCTAATGTATTTAAAGATCTTGGAATATGCTGATATTCAATATAGTCAAATTCACGTTCCAAGAGATGCACTCTCAAAAATAATCTTAATAAAACTGGATTTCTAATGGCGTATACTCTATTAAGCTGTAATACAACGAGTTCAGAATCTAACCTCACTATCAAACTCCCAATCCCAAATGAAATAGATTCAGATAATAACTCAATCACTGCACTATACTCTGCAATGTTGTTTGTTGTTTGACCAAGGCTTACCCCATGCATAGATACCAACTCATCAGAGGGCGTATAGATAACCCAAGCTGCGGAAGAAATATTCTGTGTACTATGAAAAGCACCATGAGTGAAACCAATGTATGTTTGGAGAGGCGTCGACATCTGCGACATCAAACGTAAAACCAAGAGAAGCGGGCATAACAACGAAAAACTCACTCTAAGCTAAGCACACGTTTTAATCTAAAACACACCAGCTAGAAGGAAAACTAACCTAACTAAAAAAAATCTCCACACTCATTTTAAGCATAATACCTCTTCAGCTAAAGACCATTTCTGGGTTTACCTAAAGAGACCCCGTCAAAGTCTACCAATTCATAGGACCCTTTCACTAGCTTTCGCTTGACAAATAGGGACCATGCCACATAGGCAACGAATTTTTAATGCGCCCATATTTATCATTTTCTGAATCATACATAGATATATCTCCTCCGAAAAATTTCAGGGGTCAACATTTCGATCATACTGAGCTTATAATTAAACGTTTTTGCATGAGATTCGATCGCTAATGCAGCATCGCGTCAATTCTCATCTAGCTGAGCCAAGTATAACAAATGTCTTTCCTCTTCAGAAGTGGCTGGAAGTAACTCGATGGCCATTCGTAATGATGGGATTTCGTACTCAATAGGTAACACAGCTTCCAAACCATAAACTAGTTGGAAAGGAGTGAACCCTGTTGATGTTTTAACTGAGGTTCGATACGCCCACAGCGCTGAAAATAGCATGTTATGCCAATTCGACCGATGAATCCCAATGATTTGTTGGATCATGATGACTAGAAATTTTTTTATGTCTTCAACCAGGCCATTAGCTTGTGGATAATAAGGAGTTGAACTATCGTGACGCAAGCCAAGCTGGCCTGTAAGTTCAGTCATCATAACGTTTCGAAAATGACGCCCATGACCAGTGATAATCGCGTGTGGAACACCAAACCTAGCAATTATATGATTGAATACGAAAATCACAGATGTTTTGTCGTCTGCCTCAAATGTAGGCATTGCCTCGGCCCACTTAGCAAAATAATCTACCGCAAGGATAATATACGCATGCCCCCCGACCGAGTGAGGGTTACATGTAATAAAATCGATACCCCATTTTGCAAAAGGACCAACGGCAATTATAGGGTGAAGAGGAGTAGGTGGAGCGCGCATCTTTCGATAAAAAATTTGACAATTGTGACATATTCGGACCGCAGTAATAGATTCTTTAAACAAAGACGGCCAGAAATAGCCAGCGCGCAATATCTTTTGAGCAGTGGCATACCCAGACATATGACCGCCACATGCTCTAGAGTGACAGTCATTTAAAGCCCTCTCGGCTTCCTCATGAGTGAGACAACGTCGAAAAATAGAGTCTGCCCCCAAGCGATAAAGAGTATCTCCAATAATTTTGTATTGCTGGGATTGGAATCGAACTTTTCGACGGTCGGATCATGAAAGATCGGGCCAAAAGGTTTGGGTTTGGAGATAAGTGATGATATCTCCATACCACGGATCTAAAGTGCTGATCAGAAACAAGGATTCATTCGCAATGGGCTCCTCCGCCATAGTCTCTGAATCAACACGGGGAAAGTCACACATAAGTTCCGCAAAAACTAAAGATTTCTTTGACTTGGATTTTTCAAATTCCAAATCAAACTCTTGCAAGATGACAATCCATTTGGAGTACTTGCCCCCCAGCAATTGTGTAGTCAAAATGTAGATCATGAGGTTGCAATCAAAAATGATTATAGTTTTGTGTAATAAAATGTAATGACGAAATCTTTGGACAGCTTGAACGGCTGCCAAGGCCAATTTCTCCACATGTGAATATTTCAACGCAGTGGGATTCAAAGTGCGACTAAGATAATATATCACATGTTCCGTACTGAATTCATCTTCCTGAACTAATACCATCCCAATAGTGGAATAGGAAGCGGCGAGATACAAGTAGTAATCCTGGTTGTAGTTAGGAGGATGCAACAGCGGTGCATGGGTCAACGCATGTTTTAATGCATCAAAAGCTTTCTGAGCTATCTCATCCCAAAAGAATGAAGCACTTTGTTTCAACAACCGGGTAAAACCCTTTGTAATCTCGGTGTAGTTAGGGATAAATCGACGTAAAAAGTTTTCTTTCCCTTGCAAACTTTGGAGTTGGCGAAGA
>APFE031380362.1:123887-139610 GCA_000404065.3 Pinus taeda
TGCAAACACAAACAAGGCAAACGATTAAATAGCACCTGAATAACCAGTATTATAAAAAATATTTAACATGAAAGTCAAGGAGTCCATGAAACAAATAACATGAGATACTTGTTGAGAAAATGAGCTTGATTGTATTAATTCAAAAGGAGAAGAACCTTACAACCTTTGCCTTGACGCTGTACAAGCTCCTCCCAGGGTCCAACAAGAAGTCTCCTCTACTTTGAGAAGCTTCACTCACTCCCTAATGAAGCCAAAAAGGTATGTAATCTCTCCTCTTAAGCTCAAATAGGAAGTCTTGATTTCACTAGCATTTACCCTCAAAATTTCAGCTTCTAACCTCCCTGGCTACTGACCCATTACCTCAATTTATAGTGCAATGGAGGTCATTTACCAGCTCCTCCTTCAAAGGGATAGAGTCCTCCTTTAAAGGGATAGCTCCTCTCAACAAGGGATTAGTTCCTCCTTGTATGGGATGCATGAACCACTTGGAGCGAACAGTCCACGTAACAAATCCTTCTAGAAAACTCTAAAATCAACCCAAGATGAGTTTTTTAAGATAAAAATTGTGCCTTTTGACTTTTACAGGGGTATGCACCCTCCCCTTTACATACAGAGCGTATAAGTAAGCAGATATCCTGAACAAAAGGTGCGGACCCGCAGGAAAAGTAAGAGAAAGTGCGGAACCAGAGTTACATTGCTTTTTTGATGTCTTTCTCTCTTTTCTCAAGCTTGTTTTGAAGAGTTGAGGTTTAAGACTTGCTTAGGAAGCTGGTATAGGTGATGATAGGCCTACACCGACTGTAAATAATCAAGGTGACGATATTTTTGTGTAACACTCCTTGATTTGGTAGTCCTTGTTCCTGATATTTTGTCTCATAATTGAAGTCTCATCTTCCTCCTCTAAATCAATAAGCTGAAATTCGTGCTCAACTGTCTCCTTATCCTTTGTTGTCGATTCCTACTTTGTCGATGAATAAGGCTTGGCCCCTTTCTCTTTGTGAGAAGAAAACACAAGCCTTTTCTCTTTCTTATACACTTTGGTCACCTCTGGCTTAGGTAGCTAAATCTTCTCTGCTATTTTGATAGATGACCCCATCTCTATTTATTGTTTTGGTGCACTTGGGGATTGAGATTTTGAATTTTCCTCATGCCATTTTAAAGCTATTTCTAAGAAGGCTTCCCAAGCCATACCCCTCTCTGCCAGCCGATGAAGGACAATGGTTTTGATGAGATTGTGATGAAACAAGCTTGGAGAGTGCTCTTTGTCCTTTAACTGTATCTTTTCAGACATTTTTGAAATGCTCCTGAACAAGTAATTGCACATGTTGAGCAGCTTTTGAGATGTGAAGTGCATCAAGAGGCGAATATGATAGGAATACAACCTAGAGAATCTACCTTCACAGGTAAAGAACCTCATGATGGTTTTTATTAAAGGGGCATACTTCTCAAGCAAATATCTAAAAGGCATGAGGTAAGTATGTGTAAGTCTTTAAGAAGGGCTTGTAGCTACCCAATCTATCAGCTGCTCATAAAAGCCTGCTTCACTTACTCTTTTACGAAACTCCAAGCAGTGAACATCCTCAAAGCATTGGTTGATGAAAGGATAGGATTTGATTTGGTTGTAATTTGATGGTTCATATCTAAGAATCCTCCCTCCTTTTTGTTGTCTCTTTCTTTCTGGTGAAGATTCAACCTCCATGATGACGCAAAGTCCTAGCAGCAAGAAGTGAAAATAGATGTGAGGTGAGAATGAAAATGAAGTGATATGTGAGAGATTTTGACAAAATGATGAGAGGGGTTCTATGAAAGATGAGATGGATTTGAAAAACTGATGCAAATAAGTGAGGAAAATAGTGAACAAATGTGGCTGCTTGTAAGTGAGACGAAGAAGGTTTATGATGAGATTTGCCCAAAATAACTCTAGGAATGAGCTAGGGTTTTGTTATTTAGTGTTTAAACTTTGTTTGGAGGTGGATGAACTGGTCAAAATTACTCATAAGACATGTATGCAGGTGTAGAATATCAATTTACATGTTTTGGAGATGAAAAGTTATGATGACCATTTCTACCCTAGCATTTCCCATGGAAATTTTGCTACAAACCCTAGCTTGAGAAATTATGGACATGGAATGAAATTGGGAAAGCAAATAGAGAGGGAAATGATATAATTGCTTGTTCCTTAGCTTTAGAAAGCTATTTGACTGATCTTGTAAACAAGAATTTGGAATTTGGGAAAATTTGGGTGAGTTTCGGGTACTCTGTCTTGCACGCAGCGCAGTTCTTCTATGCACAGTGCCAAAGCACAACGCAGTTCACCTATGCGCAGCGCCTGCCTCCTAAGTACAACGCAATGTATCTACATGTAATGCCTTCAATGTTTGTCTAATTTCTCCTAGGGAAACAATTTTTTTTCTTTTTTGGGCGAGTGAGCTCGATGATGAGGAGTGAATGAGATATGAATGAAAAGGTTATGAGTCTTTTTGAGTTTATATAGGGATAATTTCTTCACTTTAAAAAAAAAAAAAAAAAAGAAACCAACCCTCCTTTGTGAGCTTATTTCACTTTTTGAAGACAAATTTTACCTTTACCATTGCAAGTGTTCTTTTGCTTTCCTGAGTACCGGAGCTTCCTTCTTCTGAAACCTTTGATGTCATGAAAATATGAAAAGTGTGTGAATAAATCATGATTAATTCATCAACAGTTGCTTTGTCATGTTTTACTTATTTCTGGTTCTTTTATGGAAATGGTGGACCTTGGGGACCCTTGTGACCTAATGGATGACCTAAGACCTAATGGAATGATGATGATGACTTGACCCATTTTCATGGTGAAACCTTCATAAAATTTGATTAGCAACCAGCATGAGTGAAATTTGAAACAATGACTCCATCTTTGGACTAACCATACAATGACCAAATTTGCTATGTAGACCTAGTAACAAAAAAAATTGATGATGAAAGCCTGAGAAGAACATGGTAAAAACATTTTTTGATCCAGGTGACTGGCTAACAAGACTGACACTAACATACTATTAGAGAGATATTGGTTCAGCCTGATATTGATGGAAATAGAAGTAAATGGGTGACTAAAGTTCTTGACTTTGATTTAGAGATAAAGCCTACTAAAGTAATCAAAGTTCAAGGATTAGCTAAACTACTTAGTGAAGAAAATTGTAAAGTGTTGGGTTTGAATTATAAGGATGATAATCTAGAAGGGAAAATTTTAGAACTTGTTGATGATATGGCAGTAGATTCAAAGCTTGATGAGTGTTGTTGGTACAAAGATGTTGTTTATTTTCTGAAATATTTTAAACCCCCTCCAGAGTATGATAAAAGCAAAGTGAGATATTTGAAGTTTAAAGCCATTAAGTATTGCATCAAAGATAATTGTTTGTATTGGAAAGATCCTACAGGAATTCTATTGAGATACATTGATCCAGAGGAATCTAAAAAGGTCATATTTGAAATGCATAGTAGTGTTTGTGGAGGTCATCATTATTGGAGAACTATTGCATACAAAATATTGAGAGTTGGCTATTTTTGGCATAGCTTATTTTCTGATGTATATGATAAGGTGAGAACATGTGAAAAATGTCAAAGGTTCATTGGTAAAAGGCATCTGAAGTTATTACCTCTCAAGCCCATAATTGTTTATGCACCTTTCCAATAGTGGGAATTAGACTTCATTTGTGAAATTCATCCACCTTCAAGTGGGTAAGATTGTCGGATTCTTGTTGCTACTGATTACTTCACCAAATGGATCGAAGCAATACCTACCACGAATATCACTCATAAATTTATTATTAACTTTCTGGAAGGAATCATAACTAGATTTGGATGTCCATCAAGACTAGTAGCAGATAATGCAGTTGCTTTTAAATCCACGCCATTGGTAAATTTCCGTGAAGAATATGGTATCCAACTTACTCATTCTACAACTTAATATCCACAAGGGAATGGTTTAGTTGAATCATCTAATAAAATTTTGGCAAGAATCATCACCAAGTTGTTAGAGAAAAACCTGAAATCTTGGGACTTAAAACTCAAGTTTGCTTTATGGGTTGATAGGGTGGCAATCGAAATGTTTATTAATACATCACATTTTCAAATGTTTATGGGATTGATGCTATTTTTCCAGTCCAATTAGCTATTCATCTAGCCAAACTGTTGCAAGATCATGAAGCTAAACCAAATGACATGACCAGAAGAATGTATCAGATCATAGAAGTGCAATAAAAGAGAGAACATCAATATGATTTGGTAAGAAAATATCAGCAAGTTGTGAAGGAAGCCTTTGATAAAGGGACTAAAAAAGAATATTTTCAGATTGGAGATCTAGTGTTGAAGTGGGATGCACAGCACCAAGATCTAGGTAAGCATTCAAAATTTGATGCTTTATGGCTTGGTCCTTTCAAAATCTCAAATGTCTTGCAGAACAATACTTTTGAGTTGCGGAATCTTGATGGGACAAAACTATATGGAGGCCCATTTAATGGGCGCTTTCTCAAAAAAATATTTTATTAAGGTTGTTGGTAGCCCGAGTTCACTGTAAATATAGGTGCGATTTCATAATAAGACTCCATAGCCCAATAACAAGGCATCGATACTGCAAAAAGTTTTTAGAGCCTTGTAGGGAGAGCTCTATCCCCTGTGGAGCCAATGTTAGCATAGTTCTAGGCTAAGTCATGAGTAGGTTTTGAAATTTTTATTTTTTAGGATTAATTTTGTAAATTTCAAAACTTTTTAAAATGCTACCATAATTTTTGGTAGCACTCAATTTTCTCATTCAGACAGTCTCCCCTATTTTTCAGATAGTCTTTCGTTATTGTTTTATTTCCTATTTTGTTTAAAAAAAAATCGATGTTATTGGAATTTCCGGTAGTGTTTCCCGTTTTTAAAAATAAAGCTGAAAATGCAACCGTTTTCGATTTTCTACATGTCATAACAACAGAATATATAATCCAAATCATGAGATTTTGTGATTGGATAGGTCGCAAACTCCAAGTCAAGTCAAGTGGTAGTCATTAATTGTTTTGGTTGATCATGTTTGTTAGGTGTCAGCCACAACCATAGCCAAAATCTTAAGCATGTCTGGAGTGTTAGTCTCAGCTAGTTATTTAAATTTCGATGACTGTTCTTTTCATTTTGCATAATGCGCTACCAGAATTTTTGGCTAGTCCGAATTAATGTAGGAAAATTGCCAGATTTGCAAAAATTCTCGTACAGCCACCTGTAGCAGATCAACTGGACTCTCAAAAGCGACTCGACTTCATCATGAGGTTGTTGAAGGTTGTATTTAACTAAGCCATATGGTCATTCAATAGTCAAGACCATAAAGAGCAAAATCAACAACAAAAGGGGTAGCAAGTCAGTTTTTCCAGCAGAAAAGTGTCATTTTTCCTCTTCTTCTCATCTACACCTGTACTTTCTGTTGCAATTCGATGGAAGATGATCTTAAAATCTAAAAGACACCTATGTAACAAGGAAATATTGGAACCACCAATTTAGGAGATTTGGTGTTGGTGCCTCTCTCCCTATATATATCTTTTGTAAATATCATTTTAGGGTTGGATTTTGGTTCACCTGAAGACTCAACTTAATTAAATAGCTTTTTCTACACTTCATGTTGGAGGATTCTGTGATTCAAGTCATATCTAATGTGTGGTTTATCTATCTCATGTTTTCAAATTTATGAATTATAAATTTGCAGTAGCTAGTATAGTATGAGTGAGAATCATTAAGAGGATCTAATGATGACTTATCTACTATCCAATTTTTTGTAAATTATAATAAGTGTTCAAGTAGAACTTGCTATTAAAGGTTTCACAAAGGATTTGTGAGATACTTTATACCCGTTTTTACTTCCTAATGGTTTTTTTCCTTGTCAAGCCTACTTTAATCTTTTAAATGGTAAATTAAAACAGCTAGTATAGTATGAGTGAGAATCATTAAGAGGATCTAATGATGACTTGTCTAGTATCCAGTTTGTTGTAAATCATAATATCAGTTTAAGTAGAAATTGTTAGTGAAGGTTTCACAAAGGATTTGTGAAATAACTTATACTTTTTCCTACTTTCTATCTGTTATTCTCCTTATCAAAAGAAAGGTTTTCTATAAGGCTTTATATAGTTGAGGTGACTGTCTTAAGATATTCAGTTTTCTTAGGATAAGTATCAGCCAACTATTCTCCTTCCTCTACTCCCATATACTACTCACTTAACCATACAATTTATGCTTGCCACAGCTTGCCAAATGCATAAAAGTTAAAGTGGAACACAATCATTTCAAAACTCCGTTAGAAGCCATCCCACCACTCAAAAAACCCTTGTAAATTTTGAAATGAAATCATGATGTGTAAGGCTTACTCCTTTTGCAGTCTAGGAGTAACTCCTTAAACTAACAAATTCCACCCTCCATATTATTTAATATTAAATTTCCAAATTTGGTCAGGAAATCCCCTCTCTCTACTACATGTTTTAGGGATTTCTGTGTAGTTAGAGTTGTTGAGACAAAGGTAAAAAGAATAACTTATTTACACTACCTAGAAGAGGATATATTTGATAATAAAACTCAAAAAAAAATATTTTCTATTTCCTATCATGCTCAATTCAAAAATCATTCACTTCAGTTTCCTTTCATGCACAAATTTAGATCATAAACTACTACAGGATGTACTATTCAAAAATTGAGAAATATTGTAGCGTTTTCATCAAAAGGTGGCAAGAAAAAATTCATTTGTACCATCCCCTTGATGTCCCTCCTTGAATTATAGGGTTTGGGTTATGAAATCTCTCATAATGGAGCTCTTTGTAGCTCTCTCGACTTACCTGTAGCACCCAAAAGATATCCTGTAACATTCTAAGTCAATCCTCTAGCAGTAGCCTATAGGTCCTGTAGCCTCTTTGGTAGCGGTCTATGAAAATGTTGGCATAGATAGCTCGAATCTCAATGGTAGTGGTGGGACTCCTTGTCTTTAAAATATGGTTTTTATGCCAAATGAGGCTCATGGCCCAACTTATGCTATTGGTGGTTGGGTGGTTGGGCTTAAGCGCACTATGTGAGTTGGCCCCCACCTACCACCTTTGCAAAACACCATTCCTTTCGATGAAAAACTACCTAAATGAGGGTAAGGGATTCATTTCCAAGCGAGTGAAAACAATAACAAGCAAATGCAAGAACAACAGTGCATGCAAGCAATCCAATCACTAAGAAACATAATGCCTCAATGCACTTATCTCGCAACTACTAATGAAATATTTGAATGTTGCTTTCTAATTTGTCAATCATGAAAAATTCACTAATGCAAATGCACTTTCACTTTCGTATGTTGTATGAATGCAATATTTTTTATTTTTGGAATTTAATGACAAACGAGCAAATGCAAGTCTGACTGATCCAAACAAATGTAATCTATGTTTGTTAGTGTGGAAATCAAATCAATATGAGAAATTGGTTCAATAACCAAACACTACAGATCAATTAGAAAGAAGACAAGCAGTAGAATAGCCTCAAACAAATCAATCAGATGGGTGTGGACAAATATTGGAAGGACAAGCAACCCAAATAAATGACTTGTTGACGAAACCTTAAAAAGATTTAGGTCACACAACTTGAAAACACAAGACTCAGATAAATGAAACCAAGGAGAAAGTGCCTTAACCAATACAGTTAAAACAAGCTTAATAAGGTACAAGAGATAGTAGGGGACAAGCAACACTAACTGATCTAGGAGGTAAGGCTGTGAAAAACAACCTTATAGGAATCATCATAGGGGTTGAACTAGCAACTTGAGATGAAATGCAAATCATTGCAAGCACAAAGCTAGCAACTGAGTGACGTTGTCACAAGAGTACACCTGTCTTCATCGACGGTCCGATTTTAGGAATCGTCGCAGCTGTATGACGGGATATCCGCAACGTACTGCTTGATCAAAGAGGATAGGTGCGACTCATCGCAGCTATTAAGAGCTAAACAACAACGATCTCAATTAAGAGGCAAAACAAAGCAAAAACACCTAAAAGACACTAGACTAATCTCTCAGATAGTAAGAGTGACTACCATTTTTACTCAAATAACCAAAACACTAATGGCTTAGTCCCAAAACCAAGAGACACTATGAAATTCAATGAAAACAAATCAAGAGCAAAACAAGAGACAACACACAAAGGAATCCCCAGTGGAGTCACCAGCTTGTGATGTAGGTAAAGTTCCCTCTGCAACAAAGGAAACTCCTCTAGCCCTAGAGTGGGTCTAGTCACAGAAATACAAAATAATAGCTAATTCCTTAAACAGTCATTATTGAAAGAGCCTACCTTATGCCAATGTTCGATAGAGCTTTAGTTACATTGCTTCAACTATTGTTTCCTTTTCCTCGATGAGCGATTCACCTAAAACAACACAAGATAACAACATAACACATAATAGAGCACAACAATGAATTGTTCACTTACAAAGTCAAGGAACCATAAGCTATCAAATCTATTTTACACATGGCATAGGAAACACCATTAATTGTATTAATATGAGAAAAAGAAAAGCTTACAACCAAGCCTTGACGTCGCAAGCGTCCTTGAAAGGTCTAGTCAGTATGTCTCCTCAAGTATTCACTCTCAAAAGGGTCTCCCAAAAGGCCGATAACTCTCTCTCTCACCAAAACGAACTAGTATAAGGCTAAGGAAATACACAACCAATTTCTAAAATAACAACAATTCACACTAAAAACTATCAATCTCACACCAAAACTAGCCAATTTTCTCAATACCAAAAAGCTTGTTGATCATAGCAATGGGAAATGCTTTTATGAGAGGAGGAGCCTCCATAAATGAGGGAGAGGGAGCTTATCTCCAAGGGAGGTTTCTAAAAAGGTGGAACCACCATCTCAAAGGGGGAAAGGCGAACTTCCTTGACTTAACAACCAATTCCAGAACCACCTAGAAGCATTATGTTTGAACTAATTCGCCATATCTGGGTCGTCGCGAGTAAAACACTAGGACTCAGAGATGATGTCGTTGGGCAAAAATGTATTCGGAGCTATTGTCACAAGAAGGATATTGGGGACTTGTGATGAGCCCTAAAATCTGACCATCACAGAGAACAGATGTACCCCTGCAACAATGTTTCGATGTACTAGTTTGCTCTAGCTTACCGTTGCAGGAAAAATGAGGTTGTCTTGCGACGATCTTGGAACATGGGTAAAAAAGGTCAATCTTCAGGATTAAAGATAATTGTTAATATTCTTGAATGATTTGGAAGATGTCGACACATTTGTTGATTTATAACACAGAACAAATGCCATTTAGGGACCGACTCTACCTGGGAGCATGGGATGTGGGGTCGGTGACAAAATAATGTGTAATAGATGCTTCGTAAAGCCTGAAGGTTGAGAGAGTGGGAGGGCTGAAAATATTTATGAAACCATAACCAAACCATAACACCATCACGGAGAACCTACAAATGAAAGTACAACTGATATCTCTAACAGTGAAAGAAATACATGTAGTCTAGGCATGGGCACAGCCATCCAAAAGATAGATAGAATTGATGTGTGGTATGGACGTAGCCATCTAGTTGATAATACCATATGAAAATATAGGTATGGTCGTAGCCATCCAAAAAGACTCAAGTATGGTCACAACCATCCAATCAAAGAGTCATGTATGCAATCATGAACCAATCCACACAACCCGAACTTATGTAATTTTATTCGGGGTCTTGAATCCAACCTAATCATAGTACAATTTCTAATATGCGAATAGATGTGCTGAAGTTGAGCATACTAGAAAATCACTTGATTACCGGCCAATGATGTGAACTGTTAATAAGCGTGAGGGACACCACCAGTAATGTCAATGGTTCTCAAGGTACTGCCAGTACAATCCACAAAGTGTGAAGAATGATCTGGAGTCGAGCACTTGTGGAATCACCCAATCAAAGACAAATAATGCAAGATTGTCGTCAGGTGTGAAGAAGTTACCATTGAGGCATGCAAGCTCCAAGGTAACCAAAAGGAGTCTCTTAGATCAACTTCCTAGATAATGATTTGATGTTGACAAGAAGCGACCCATCGCAGGAGGGCCATAATGTTTTCCACATCAACAACACGAGACAAGGAAAAAGATGAAGGTGGTTGAAATAGAGAATCAGAGGAGGATGTAAGGGTGCAAATTACAGAAGGATTAAACTCTTGAAAATATTGGCGACATGACTCTAGAATGTGGCAGCATTTTGGTACCAAGGGATTGAAGGTCTTGCAGAGACAACAAGGATCAAATGGAATGAGGCAAAATGACAAACCTAAACCCTGGAAGGCCAATGAGGATGTGAGGATATCCCAAACATGGTGAGAAGCAAAAGTGTCGATGTTCAAGAGTGACTAGCTGCCATAGGTAACCAATGGAATATTTCCAAATTTTTCCCCCACCATTGCTAGCGAGTACCCGAATTATTTTTGAAAAACAAGCTTGAAGGGGATAACATATGCTTTCAATATAAGTTTGTCCTTTATACAAATCCAACCTAGTGAAATTTTAACGAGCCCTAGGGAGGAGAAGCTCGAGTGTCATCATGGTGATGAGTCCAATGTCGTCAGTGTTTAACGAGTTCGACATAGGTAAAACTCAGAGTCTTTTTCATGTTTAGAGAGTTTGAAAAATACACATAAAAGAAAACTCCAGATGGGCCCTTTTCGTAAGTTTGTGTCTCTCAAGTCCGAAAAGGTAGAAAACGATACTTGAGAGAATTGCTTGACCATTTCAGTCAATGAGTACTTTTTGTAAATAGTGTTTCTAGTCCAAAAGAGTAGAAAACTTACTGGACACACGATGTTTCGCAACCATGAATGAGCTCAAAACAACAAGGGCTCAGTCATCATTTCATTTTTAAATGATTGGAAAAGGGCTAGAAGCAGATCCCCATTTTTATTCTCTTTAATGAGTCAAAAAGTGAAAAATACTCGACAGTATTTTCATCTTTTACGAGTCAAAAAAGAGATTAAAATTACCAAATCTTCTAGTGACTTGATCCTGTTGTCCTTTGCTTGTGATGAGGCCCTTTCTAGCTTTAACTGTGACTATACATTCTCAAGAGAATTTTTCAATTTCTGGACACTTAGAGATTTTTGTGTCATGGTTGAATATAACATTTATCTTGTCTGTTTATGAAATTCAATCTGGTCGATTGGATGCACATCCTTGGCATGAATTTCAAAGGTTGTTTTCTTATAATCTTCTGAAGTTCTTGGGGCCTTTACCTCTAGCTATAGGAAAGTCATCTACATTTTCCTTGTTTTGAGGTCAAAAGATGAAATCAACCTACTCTGATCACTACGAGTTTGTTTCCAATATTGTGTACTTATAGTAGCTTTTAATGCTTCATTTTTTATTTTAATCTCTTTGTACCTCTCTATGATAGCTTTCTCTTTCTCCACTATTTTTCTAGATGATGTAACTTCTGAATTATTCTAATTTTGAATGGTCTGTACACTAGAAGATGAGGGTAGAGGTGTTTCTTCTACATGTGTTGAGGGTGCATCACCTGTGATGACAATCTATGTTTATGCTTCAATTGGATTTTCATGCTCTATTATTGGATTTAGCTTGGTTTTATTTCTGCTCACAAGCTTAAATTTAGTATCAGAAGTAGTTTCAGCTTAGTAGAATCCTTCTTCTTTAGCCCTTTTTGAATTTCTGTCCTGTGGGTCTAGAGTATGCAGGATGGAACTAGTATCAACCTGCTTATCCACCTCCTAAAGAGAGTTTTCCAACCACTTTGACTGGTTGGAATACTTTTCAATTTCTGGTTTTGACTCATGGAAGAAGGGGGTCAATTTGAATTTGACTCTTAATTTACTTATGACCTAAAGGATCATAATTCCATTTGAAATTTCTCCTGAACTTGAAATCTTGTAAACATTTATCTGCTTTCTTTCTAGAATTTCTATTGTTACATATAAAAGGCCCTATTTGGTTTTTAATCTTGAACTGGGCCTTCTTTTTAGCTAAAAGGAAACGGATTTCATCAGAATTCAAGATTTCTCTGATGTATTCCAAAGAAAATATCCTGATTGGGAGGTATTTGGGAAGCTTGTATGGAACTAGCTGGCTTCCATACACCCTAATATCTGTATAATTTTGGTATAAATACCAGTCTCATGTTTTACTTTGATCTGACAACTGTAAAACCTTCTTTATCTCTTCATTGATTCTAGGTTGAATACTAATGCTTAGAATATTGACAATTGGATAAACAAATGAATGAATGAAGTCTTTATAGTTGGATTTTGTGGGATCCTTTCTGATCAAGGATGTCCAAAAGAAGACAGATTGGGGATTACCTTCTGTGTCCAATTTTTGGAGGCTGACTACAAACCTTTCTGATTGGAAATACAAAAACATATGGAACAAAACTGAGGAGTATTTGAACACTCCTTCTTCGGGAAGTTTGACTAGCTGATCATGGATTGAATCTGCTAGGAATTGGGAAAAGTTGAAAGTTATAGCCGGAGGCTGGCCTGGGCAAAAGATAGAGAGGAAGCCCAGGATGGATTCATCTACATGCTCATCAATAAAATATCCCAAAATACAAGATAACATGGTTACAATTTCCCTGGTTTGTTCTAGGAACATGGTAGCAGAATATGGTGGGTTTTTCTTAGGAATTTGAGTTGTTTTAGGGAGGAAGGTCTGAAAGATTTGAGACCTTTTAGGAAAGTCTAGCTTTAGGTAAAGCTCAGTAAGGGTTTCAATGGAAAGAGGCACTCCCTCTGATTGTGGTTGAATCTGTAGTATTCGATTAATGGATTAAGAATTGATAGTGAATAGGATTTCTTGGGCAGAGGTGACTATGGCTCTTTCATTTGGAAAATAATTGATTTGGCATAGTCTGGTGAGTTTAGGGAATTGGTAGGTCTGTGGGAAGGCATACTTGGGTAGGTTAGAATCCCAGAGATGAATATCATCTGCATGGTCAATGAATTTGTCATGGCTCCAACAATGGAGCTTCAGGAGGTTGGAATCTATCACAGTGTCGATGATTTTTAAGGCTTTATCGGCGAAGGGTAGGTGTTCGACATATGCTACTAGATGTTGAAGAGGGTTTACATTTAGAACGCTCTGGGAAGCCATTACTTGTAATTCTCTTATCAATATGGTATTCAATTGATAGAGGCAGGTATTTAGAATCACCTGGAAATCATGAATTTTGGTTGTGGAAGGATTCAGGCAGTAGTAGGGGCTTTATTTCCTGTTGGTGATAGCTTTTGGTTTGCTTCGCAATATTAACAGAGAATAGGAAAATAGCAGAAGACAGAGGGATTTATGCTTTTGGAGATTGGGAGGATCATTGCATGGCACAGTGGTTTATTGCAGGGCAAAGGGTAGTATGGTGATTTGGGACTAGGGGATGTGATAAGATCTCGTGGCGCAGTGTGGCAGGGGAGGGGGTGGATGAAACCACCCATTTCGCAACTTTCATTAACTTTAAATGTCAGTCGTATGGAGGATGAGAAAATGCATGAGGACCGCTGGATGTGATTAATTATCGGGCGGTGGACGAGGTATTTATGTATGCGAAAGAGTATGAGTGGGGTTGGTGTTATCGGGAAATCTAGTGTCTATGTAGAGCTGCTAGTCCCACTAAGACGGGTAGCTATCTTAGAAACAAACATATTAAATTTACTTTCATTTTCCTTTACAAGAAGTAGATAGGAGAAGAGAAAAGAATACCAACCTTGATCTTTCACTTGGTTCTCTGCTTGTTCCTTCTCCCCTTTGACAGGTCTTTGCCACTCCTCCCTTAACCACTCTACTTCAAAGAGTACCTGTAAAGTCAAAGCAGCATAATACCTTCAAAGTGCAGAGATCTACAGTCATAAAAAATATAGGACCAGATATATATTGACCACATACATGCATATATTAGCAAACATACAAGAATGTAGAGGAAAACATGAATAGCTTTATTGATATAAAGGTTAGAAGAGAGGATTACAACCCATTGATCTAACCCAATGTCATCCTCCCAGCATGAAAGCCCTTCTTCACCTCATGGAAATCTTAGATCACCCAACACGATGATATTCCACCAGGAAACAAACAACACTTCCTTACAAGATACAATATTCCAGCCTCTAGATCTCTAGGATGAGTGATCCATATATAGATGATTGTAAGAGGGTGAGTCAGCTTCTAGGATTTTGATTAGTGTCCTCTCTTTGATAGTTCTTGATTCCACTTGGAGATTGATGATCTCTTACTCATCCCTGGGCTAATTCAGAGAGGCAAGTGTTACATGAGAAGTTTCCGGAAGATTCCATGATCATCCACCTTCCAAACTGTCTCTGCCATTTGTCTACTCTCGTCCATCTCACCCTACAGAAGGGCTTTCTAGTATGAATCGCACTTCTTACATTGATTAGGTGAGATGCATCGCACCCTTAGCACTGGGCAATCAGTATGGTCCAATTTTGACTAGTTTTGAGCAGTTTTCTGTGGAGAAATTCTGGGAGATGATGTAATCAGCTGACCTTGTTCCTTTAGGGCATGGAACAACACTTTTAGGGACTCATAAGCCCTTGGTTTATGGACATATATGATTGGGGTTGCAGTGCCCAAATATGTCTATAATAGTTTCCCCCTAAAGCGTGAGGTCGAAAATCTTTTGATGTCGGGTGAAATGCTTTATCATGAGGATCTGAGGTTTTTTTGAACTGGAAGGTGACTTGTAATAAGATACAATACAATACATTATCTTCATAACATTTTCATGATCTAGCTGAGGCGAGCATTCCCATGCTCAGCTTTATAAATTCATTTTCATGTACATAGGATAGACAACCGTCTGTGTGGCAGACTGATGATTCTGGTAGAGCCATCATCCTTTGATTTGGATGATCATCTATGCAGCAATGATGTACATTTGATGTCTTTATTTTCTTGAACATACCGCAGCCCAGATGGATGAAACTAGATCCGAGGTCTTCAAACTCATCCAATCTTTGCCCGAAGTATAAGTCGATCCATGTGAAAAATGTTCTGGAGTCAAACATGGAAAGACCGCCTGATTACCAACCAATGATGTAAGTTGTTAACAGGTGCGAGAGGAATCACCGATAATGATGATGACCCTCAAGGTACTACAGTACAATTCGCATGGTGTGAAAAAGGGACTTGGCGCTGAACACCACGCAAAATCTTTTGGTCGAAGGCCATTGATGTAAACATGTTTCCGGAAGTGAGAAACTTGCCATTGAGGCATGCAAGCTTCAAAGTACTTAAAGGGTTGTTCCTAGGTTAAATTCTTGGATAATGAGCTGTCGTCAACAAGAAGTGACCTGTCGTAGGAGGACCTTAATGAATCCCACATCTACAACACAGAACGGAGCAAATGATTTTGTGGAGGTGAAAATGATCTGATGATACAAGGTTCAGGGTGGCGGCCATGAAAGATTGGAGCGTGAATGTATTGCAGTTGATGAGACATAAGATGGGTTGGTGAATTCTCAGCCGACTTCTCTTGAACATATCAGCGACACTGAAATGGATTGGTAGCATTAAACCCAAAGATGGATGGTATGGTGGACCAATGGTAACATGACCGGTGAACGGAATAACCCAACCTGACTCAATCATGGTGATGGAGTGAAAGTGTTATGTTCAAGAGCGACTCGCTACCAATAAAGTTTCTTCAAGTTTTCTTCCCAATTTTCCCCAGTCATTGCTGACCAGTA
>APFE031380362.1:139620-151217 GCA_000404065.3 Pinus taeda
GAAAAGGGACGGAAAGGAAACTCCAGTAATCCTTTTTCGTCATATAATCCCTTAAGTCTGAAAAAGTATAAAATAATATGAAAGGGATGAATTTTCGATAGTTTTAATGAGCCGAACAAAACAAGTGCTTAATATTTTTGTGTAATAATCCCTCAGGTCCAAAAAGATTAAAATATAGAGGAGGGATAGCACTCCCGGTAGCTTTAACGAGCTGGAGAGGCCAACTGCTCAGCAATCTTTTCACATTTTACGAGTCAGATGAAAAGAGCTTAAAGGAGACTCGTCTTTGAGGAACGATTGATATTTTCGGGTAGGTACTAGTTCCAGGTAAGGTTTGGAATTTTCCAATCACGGTAGTGTCACAAGGATGCCTAGCAGAATCACTCTTCGCAATTGTTCCTCAAAAGGGTAAACAATCAAATGGAGGCGTATGATCGGCTAAAACAGAGTGGAGGTGATGATGAGAACACGACCAAGGCTCAAAAGCTGATGATAATGCATTCGCGATGGTTATTTACCGAAGATAGGTTCATTTTTTAATGAGCTTAAACTCTGGGGGGAAAATTTGCTCATTTCTTAGGTTTAATTTTTAACGAGCTTGAACTTCACATAAAAAATACTCGTGCCAGTCATAAAATAAGGATGTCTCATCGATAGGTTCAATTTTTAAGGAGTTTGCACCATTCGAAACTATGCTCCACATCCTTTCATTATGCAAGCTAGGAACGACCAATCCTACGAGTTTAAAGGGGTTGAGAATATACAAACTAAGAAAATAAATGGTCGCTCTTTACTTGCATGAAAAAAGGTTTGCATGCCCCCAGGTATAGTGAAGTAGAGTTTCGAGGTTACCCTTCAATTTGCAGACAAAACATTTGCTCTGTCTGGAAAGGCCTACCTTTTCCAAGTTACCCTTCAATTTGCAGGCAAAGCATTTGTTCTATCGAGAAAGGCCTACCTTCTAACGAAGTTATCTTATTCCAGTCTGATCCTATCTTCCTAAATGGATGGGTGTATCAGACTAGACATATATCCTTCACAGAAGCCTACTCTATACCCAGAGTTTTCCTGTCGAAGCAGACCAGGGTGCATGCCCCCTGGGTTTCATTCATGGCCACCGAATTACTCGCGTTCATCCTCCATCTCATCCTCTCTAGTGCGAAGTCAAACATCCACTCCCCCATTACATATTGTTGTTCAATAGGGATCACCAACTTCAACATCACAATCTATTCAATCTTCAATACCAACTCCTCCCCAAACACCTGGAACTCCATCGGCAATTGTTGTTACTTCTAAAATGGTCCAGAATCCATGGAACAGTCTTGGTGCGGTCACTATGCCTGCACCATTACATCCATTACCTGATTATCTTGAGAAGTGGTTATCAAAATTTAATCCAGATGCTGGAACATTGGCCGAGGAACATATTAACAATTCCATGTTATCAGTTAATCTAAAAGGAGTGACAGAAGAAGATGTTGTCGTTAAGCTTTTCCCTTACACTTTACAAGGATCAACTGGGTCTTGTCGTTAAGCTTTTCCCTTACACTTTACAAGGATCAACTGGGTCTTGGTATTTTTCCTTACCCTCTGGATCCATTACCAGCTGGAATATCTTTCAGGAGAAATTTCTTACAAAGTATGGCGATGATAGATCTTTAGCGACACTAATTAATGATCTTTCAAATCTAAGGATTGAATCTAGAGAACCTATCAAGGAGTTTAACTCCCGATTCAATAAACTCTTGAATAAAATCCCTACCGATTCCAAGCCAAGTGAGAAAATCAGAAGCGAGTGGTATATAATAGCCCTACCTTCAAATATAGCCATTTTTGTAGATAGGGTTGGGAAACCAACTTTATCCGAAAACATGAAAGAAGCGCTCGTTGTGGAAAAACACATTATTGCTTTAGAAAAGAAAGCTTCTCTCGAAGATAGGAAATCTAGAAAAGTTTCTTTTAAAGATGATTCAAAGAAGAAAACCCCTAAAGATCCATATGATATGGAGGGTCTACAAAAGGTCCTCAAAACAATGTCAAATGAAATGGTTGAAATCAAAAAACAATTAGCAGAAACTTCAACAAAGAAACCATTTAGGAATTTTAAGAAACCTGAGTCAAAACCACCAAATGTTATATCTAATGCAGATTCAGATCCTGAAGAGGAAGAAGAAGATGAAACAATTTCACCATCCGATGAATTCGAAGAAGAGGAATTTGTCGAATGCCATGGAATGTGGGACTTTATATTACCTAACTCCGATACAGAAAATGAACAAGAAGCTTTTCCTGTGACTACCAGGAGTAAAAGTGCCCCTGAACCTATCCAGGCAAGTTCAAAGAAAAGGAGTGTAGGTACTACTACTACAAAGGAAAATATACCCACAAAGAAGTCGGGCGCAACATTACCTCAAAACCAACCATCATCCTCAAATATACCTTCAACATCTAAAACGTTGGTAGTATCGGATTCAATGGATTACAATATTGTTGATGATATGAAGAAGACAAAGGCAAACATCACCATGTTTGAACTTAGCAAACTAAAACATCAGCGAAAATTTCTTCTTAAGGAACTAAATGCAGTCCCTTCTTTGCCTATTCCTAGTGCTAACGCTGTAAATGATTCAGGTCAACCACCTTCTGGTAGGATTGAAGCTACTGATACGATTTTAATTGGAGACAGATCAAATTACCATACTCCCCCTTTCCTCTTAAAATATGAGATCTATAATCAAAATCTACACAATTGTTTGATTGACTCAGGGGCATCCTCTAATATAATGCTAGCTTCAGTTTGTTCCAAACTGAACATTGAACCCCAAAAGTCTGCAATTCACATTGTGCAGTTGGATAGAACCAAAGTCTAGGTTTTAGGGGAAATCAACTCTGTAACTATCAGGTTATCAGCTGATCCACGAGTAGTCCAGAGAATTGATATCTTAATTGTTGATATACCTGAGTTTTATGGTTTAATCTTGAGTAGGGATTGGTCTGAGAAACTCCATGGTTATATTTCTACCGATTGGTCTCGTATGTGGCTACCCTACAAGGGAAAGCCAAATCAAATTAAAATCAATCAGGAGAAACATATGACCCATATTGTCGCTAAATTTGAACAGGAAAATCAACCAATAGAATTTAATAATAATATTTTGGGGAATTACTCTTCTAAATCATTCTTTGGCAATTATACTGCCCAACCATCTCCTTTCTCAGTAAATAATTTCACATCTCAAATCAAAAAAATTTCACAAACTGATAGATCAAGATGTGTTGATATTGCTGAGAACACTGTAAATAAAATTATTGATAATTCTTTATTTTGGTCACTATACTTTGACGGATCTAAATCCAGCGAAGGATCGGGAGCAGGGTGTATTTTAGTTAGCCCTGAGGGAGAAAAAACTATGTTGTCTTGTAGGTTGGAATTCGAATGCACAAATAATACAGCTGAGTATGAGGCCTTAGTTCAAGGACTATATAAAGCTATTTGTCTTAAAGTTCAATATTTGAAAGTGTTTGGTGATTCAGAGATTGTCTAAAACAAGTTAGAAATACAATTCACTGTCTTTCTAGTCACCTCAAGCACTATCAGTCTTTGGTCCAGGAACTTATATCTCAATTTTTAGCATTCAATATTTCACCTATCCCCAGATCCCAGAATGCAGCAGCTGACTTGCTAGCCAATGTTTCTTCCAAACTCCTACCTTCTGAAGATTATAGCCCAAATAGATTTTCAGTAGAGTTAATTTTTAGACCATCAATTCCTAACAATGTCACCAATTGGCGAGTGTTCAATCACGATGAAGACATCTTACATTTCTTGACTTCCGACAAGTCCTACGATGATCAAATCATTGATGAAAGTGATCATGACCTCCAGATGAAGGGAAAGTAGGAAGAAAACTCAATACCAAAACCAGTAGTTAAACTTGAAGATCTCTATGATATTAAAGACAGGTTTAAACAGGTAACCAATTCAAAGCTCCAAAGTTCCACTTTAATATTTGAGTTGATAAACCTTGGTACTGAGCAAAATCCTCAAAACATCAATTTGGGATTAGGACTTTCTGTGGAAGTAAGAATAGCATTCATAAGATTATTAAGAAAAAATAAACATTTCTTCGCTTGGAAATATGTTGATTTAAAAACATACCATACATCAATCATTCAGCATACCATTCCAATGCTTTTTGAACAAAAACCAGTCCAACAGAAGTTGAGGAAAATTCATCCTAACTTAGAGAGTCAAATAAAATCAGAATTGAATAAACTCTTGAAAGCTAAGATTATTTTCCCTGTTCGGCACTCAAACTGGGTTTCCAATATTGTGCCTGTTAGAAAAACAAAATGGCGACATCAAGATTTGCATAGATTTTAGAAATCTGAATAAAGCAAGCCAAAAAGATAATTTCCCATTACCTACCATGGAGCAGATACTCCATTGAGTAGCAGGTTCTGAGTTAATGTCCTTCTTAGATGGTTTTTCAAGATATAACCAAATTTTGGTCCATCCTGATGACAGACTCAAAACTACCTTCAGAACAAAATGGGGAACTTATGCTTACCAAAAAATGCCTTTTGGACTTATTAACGCAGGAGCTACATTCCAAAGAGCAATGGATATAGCCTTCAAAGGATTGATCAATAAAACAGTAGTTGTCTATTTAGATGATATTACTGTATTTTCCAAGAAAAGATCCAATCATTCACATGATTTGAATCAAATATTTGAACGCTGTAGAAGGTATGGTATTTCACTCAATCCCAAAAAATCCTTCTTTGCTCTTAATCAAGGAAAGCTCTTGGGCTTCATCATTTCCAAAGATGGTACTTAAATTGATCCGGATAGAATTAAAGAGGTTTCTGAAATTCCATTCCCTCATAACAAAAAATCCATGCAGTCATTTTTAGGTCAAATTAACTTTGTTAAGAGATTTGTTCCCGATTTTTCCCAGATTATTTTCCATTGCAAACCATGATTCAGAAAAACTCGGTGTTTAGATGGGGATCTGTAGAAAAGGAAGCATTTGATTCAGTCAAACAATCAATAATCAATGCCCCCGCTTTAAACACTCCTAATTTTTCTAATCATTTCATATTGTATACTATCGCGTCCACTTCATCTTATGCAACAGTACTCACTTAGATTAATGATCACAACTTGGAAGCACCAATTTCATTTTATAGTTCAAATCTTCAAGGTGCTTAACTAAATTATTCAGAAGTTGAAAAACAAGCCTTTGCTGTGTACAAAGCTGTCAAACATTACAGACCCTTCCTTTTAAAAGCCCATACAAAAGTTATAGTTCCTTTTTTAGCAGTAAGACAATTACTGATCCAAAGGGAACTAGGAGAAAAAAGGGCGAATTGGGTCACAGCACTACAAGAATATGACTTGGAAATCAAGCCAGCAAAGATTGTTAGGGGCCAAGGTTTTTGTAGGTTATTAGCATGAGCATCCAACATTCAAGAATCAAGTGATACAGAACATACTGAAGAAATCAATCAGATAGGTATCACTGATCCTGAATCACAATATGTAGACTTGATCTTCTATTTGAAAAATGGATATGCACCTCCTAATATTTCTTATAAAAACAAACGTTCCATCAGATTAAAGGCAAAAAACTTCATAATCATTGATGATGTACTTTTTAGGCAAAGTTATGATTCAATTTTATTAAGATGCCTAGAAAAACCTGAAGCACAAAAGGTTTTGCATGAGCTACATGATGGACCAGCGGGAGGACATTTTGGAGCTGATGCAACAGCCCACAAAATCATTCATGCTAGATATTATTGGCCCACCCTATTCAGAGATACTCATGAATATGTAAGGAAATGCCGAAGTTGTCAAATCTCCAGTGGAAGACAAAGAAAACCAGCTTTCCCTTTGCAACCAGTCAACATTGATCAACCTTTCGAGCAATGGGGATTGGATATCATTGGGGAAATAACTTCACAATCCTCCAAACAACATAAGTATATCCTTACTACTACTGATTACTTTGCTAAGTGGGTTGAAGCAATTCCTTTAAAGACAACAAACTTTGAAGTAATTATAGAGTTTATAGATCAGTTCATCATTACCAGGTTTGGTGTCCCAAATGCTCTTGTTTTCGATAATGCATCTTATTTCTCTGGAAATTCTATATTTGAGTTCGCTATTAAAAGAGGATTTAAATTAAAATATTCTGCAAATTACTATCCTCAGGGTAACAGTTTAGCAGAATCTACCAATAAAAATCTAGTCAAAATTATTAAGCGAACTATTGAGCAGAATCATAAAACCTGGCATAAATCTTTGATAGTTGCACTATGGGCTGATAGAATAACGCAGAAGGCTTCCATAGGTACTTCTCCATTCAATCTTGTATATGGGAAAGAAGCAGTTCTACCAACCAATCTATTGTTTCCTTCTCTAGCCCTAGTTTAGTTTATTGAAAAAAGCCCCCCTTCTTCTATTCAACTTAGACATGATCAAATCTTAAAATTAGAAGAAGAAAGTGAAAAGGCCAAAATTACTCATGCAAAACATCAGCAAATTATCAAGTCATATTTTGATTCAACTTCATCTAGTTCAAAACAATTACAAGTTGGTGATCTAATTCTGGAATGGGACAAAGCCCATGAGGATAAAGGAAAACACACTAAGTTCCAGAAAATGTGGCTTGGACCATTTCAGATCAACGAGAAGATAGGCCATTCTACGTTCATATTACAAGATCTATCAGGAAAGAGGGATTCTCTTCCTGTTAATGGCCTCATCTTAAAGAAATTCTTCAATTGAGGAGGTAACCCCTTCTCCTTTTGTAAATATTTAAATTTCAGCAGAATTTGTAGTTTTTAGGATTATTAGGAAATAAAGTTGTGAGATATTTCCCATTGGCCTTTGCTATACTGAAAAAGTTGCTCAAAAGAAGTAGTTTTGATATTTACTTTTAAAATATAAGCCTTAAACAAAAGGACAATTTCTAGGAAATTAGGTATATTCACATTTTGAAACCCCATTTCATTTTTGTGAAATCTTCTCAAGATTTAGAAGTACTGTAAATCATTTTAATGTTTTCAAAATGGCCACAAAAAGGTTATCAATATCAAAACAGAAACTAATTCAATCTTAGCATCTTCAACTCTTACCCTGTCATCCATAATCTCTTAAGAAGAAAATTGTCCATCCCATTCATCAAAGTTTATGATTACTCAAAGTGTAATTCTAAAATATTTGATATAAAAGATAAGGGGTCTTATTACAAGCCTGCTTACCATGATCATTGGAAATAATTTAACCGACATTACCAACACTGCATACCAAAACAGGGTAATGGCTTATAATCATAAGACAAGGGGTCTCATCACGAGCCAGCTTGTTCGGTTAGATTACAACTAGTGAATGGCATTGTCAAACAGCTGGCCACCAAACCAAGACAATGGCTTTTTATCTTACAAAATAATAGAAAAGAAAAAGAAATACAAAATATGAAAGCATATTTTTGGATTCATTCTTTTAATCATACTCTGAAATGGATGGGATAATGGATAGTCAAATGGTTAAAAGGTATTCCTATCGAAACTATGAACGTTTGCTGGTAGCAGAGGCTCTACCTATGACAAAGGAGTCATTTAAAAAGGATAAGTTGGAAAGATTCTTCGTTTTATCATTATCAACCAATAGAGGCCAATTTAAAACTTAGAATGTATTTAATTTTAACATGAGAAGAAATTAGCAAAAATAGCTCTTATTAGATTCAGAATGTATGTATACCTAGTTATATTAGAATTTTCCACTTTGATAAGATTTCTATATAAAGAAAGTTTAAGTATTTCAATATTTCTTAGAGATAACTGTTTCTCCCAGCGAATCACCAATTGTTGTGCTGTATAACAACCCCCCATTTCATAAAATTTTACCTTCAAACTATAATATGAAATGGGTCCCTTTTAGATAAAATTGGTATCAACTTATCATTCCTCAAAAGGTTCGAAAAGAAATAATATATTTTAAACCTTTTGAATGAACACAAATCGGTCTTATAAAAATAAATGAATAATTCCTTATTATTGTGATAAAGCGATTGCAAGATCGCATATCACAATAACAAAGGATGCATAACAAAAGGACCCATTGGTTTGCCCCGATGCAAAAAGCGCGAATAACTATCGGATATCGGGAAAGTAAGCGATTGTAACAAAAGGCCCCCTCTCTTTGCTCCGATGTGATATCGCTATCGGCGATCGGGGAGTATAACATGCATGCAAAAAAGGATCCTTTCTAAAAACTCTTGATGCGAATTAGCTTTATCGCTATCAGCGATTGGGGATTTTGCAATGACACAAATGAAACTACTCAAGCATTTCTCCGATCTCCGATTGCGATAAAACTAAGTGCGAATTTTAAAAAGCATTGTAAAGGCTTGGGTATATTATGTTAAATTATTATTAAAAGCCTTTCTATTCCCAATAGTGATTCACTTGTGATCAACTGCCAAAAAATCAAAGCCACGCTTAAATGAATTATTCGGCGAATAAATGATATGATGAGCATTTAAATGATTGACAGGTTTAAATGGCCAATTAATGGAGCAGTTATGCCAAAATCTCTTCAGAGATTGTATCCGCGGCAATATTATTTTAATCCTTCATTATTCATTGATTGATATAACTCTTTCATACTTGGTTTGCACCACCTATTCTCTGCATTACATTCATTTTATCTCCTACGCAGAGCTCCTCCGAAGCAGCAAATTTAAGCCAAATGGGGAAGAAATCTAAAAAATTTGGAACAGCTTCAGCTTCTGCAGTAACAGGACAATATACCGCCGATCCGGGACCAAGTAAAAAAGGATTGATCTCAGACACCACATGTCTTGGTCTTGGTAATACTAGTTGGAAGAGCATCTATAATCTAGTTGAAGCCGAAGAGCCTCAAGAAGTATCAGTACAAGCTACAGCAGGTTCGAACCGAAAGTCCAAGGCTACCCTAAAGGATTTAGCCGATTCTTACTTACACCGGATAGCGGCTCGAGATAAAATTCTACCATACACAGATGTAGTAAGGTGGGTAGTTGAGGAAATCCCGATTACAAACAGAACATTTTGCACAGTCGACGGGAGAGTTTTCAGTTCATTTCAACCCAATGATTTGAGACAAATGTACCATTTGCCTAAACCAGAGAAGAAGTGTAACAAAGCATTTCTAGAGAAGTTCAAAGATGAAAATGAAACTGAATCAGCTTCTATAGGGGAATGGAGACAGAACCCCACAAAACATAAGCATGAGTCCTTGGGTAAGTATTCTGTCGATTCCTTGTGTTCTCTTTATTGTTATGCTGGAGCGATGATGTGTAAGATTTGGGGGTTGCATGATTCCTCAAAATTCTCAATAGAGATGGTATCTTTAATGGAAGCAGCAATCAATAGCGAAATAATGGATTGGGGAAATATATTATCTGATAAGTTAGCAACTGTTATTCTTGAGTTCAGAAATAAAACCCGCATTACTGATAGGTTTATTCCTCCATTTTATTATAGTGCCTACATCTTAGATACTCTTTGTTTTAACTCCGAATTTCCTGTGTTGGGGTGGAGATGGACTCCACAAGACCCCATGTCGATTCATATCTATCACCAGAAGTTGTGGAAAGCCCATTATAAAGACCACCTGTATCAAGTTTGCAATGGATTTATGTTGCCCATTTACTATGCAAGTTTTGACAAGCCTGCTCCTAAGATTTCCTCACAAGCAGAGATTGACTTGACAGCCTTATGAAACTGGTTCAGAGAGGATAAATTTACATATATAAGAGTTTTCGGCAGCCATGCCAGACCTCATGTTCTCCCCTTGTACATACCCGACAAACTACTGGCTAGAGAGATAGCATATCAGCTTACGTCCGCAGGAGCGACCAAGACTCTGAGGAATTCAAAGAAGCAAGTTTGGCCTCCTTTTCCTCTAAGGTGTTGTGTTTACACTCTGCATGACTATAAGCATGTAGAGAAAGAAGCAAAAAATATAAATATACTGAATCTCGCCCCTCTTCCTAATAGACGATTTGATCCAAGGAAAATCGTCTATAATGTACTAGAACAGACAAAACTCACTAAGTTTGAACATAAAGAAGATGAGTTTGATGACCTATTTTCTTCGGCAGAGTCATTATTTTAGGTTCAAACACTAGCAAAAATCAGATATCACGACGACGGGTTAGTGGAATTTAACAAACTCAGAGAGAAGAGGTTGCAAACTCTGCCTCTAGATTTACTAGCTACTGCCCCGATGACATGATCAAGCGAGCCTGAACAGCGACTTATCAACGAACCTCCTGCTACATCAGAAATTTTTGAAGAAGTCTAGAGAAAAGAGCAGGACGAACTCTAGAGAAAAGAACAGGAAGAAGTACAGAGGAAAGAACAAGAGGAAGCGCGAAGGAAAGAGCAAGATAAAATACATGATGAGGAACAGAAAAAGGAGCAAGATAAGAGCAGTAAGGATGTGAATGTCAATACCCAGATTGACCCGAGATTGCTCCAGGAATGGCAGCAATTCAACTCAATCATAAGCAATCTGGAAAGCTCAAAAGATGCCGATACATCCAAAGCGACAGATACACAGGATACAACATCAAAAAAGGTTCCAAGTGAAGGAACCAGCAGCCTACCCCCTAGTACAGACTTAGAAATAATTCTGAAAGATCCTTCGGATCAAATCATTTTGCAGGTGGAGGATATACCTCCATTGAATGTCTTTTACATCCCAAAACACAGGGCTGTAGTAAAGCGATAGCGGAAAAGGAGAAGGATTGATAAACCTTCCCTGTTCTCTGAACAAACAGAGACAACCAACGTAGTTTGGAAGGAGGAGTTCGGTCCTTCTGATGACCTAACAAAGTTGTCCCAGTATGTTGGAGCCTATTCGGCGGCCACCATGGACAAGGCATCAGAAGTGAGTAATTTTCTAAAAGAAAAGGATCAGGCAATTATTTTGTTACAAGCACAGCTATCAGAAGCACAACAGAAAGCAGAACAATTAGAACGGCAATTGTCAACTCAGCAGCAGTTAAATAATCAACTGAACAAGCAGCTACTTGAAGAGAAACAGAGGGTAGATTCGAGCACGATTCAAAGGCAGAAAGAATTATCGGAAGCATTGGAAAAATTGAAGACGATGAATGAACTAATGGTAAAGAAAAAAGATGAGTAAATTGCTCAATTATCACTTCAAATAGAGAAGTTCAAGAGTCTTCCGCAGCCTGCCGATTTTAGGGTAGAAGCACTATAGATTAATAAGGCACTGGTAACAAAAATAAGATTATTGTGTCATAAAATTTCTCAAGTTGATCCCCTGTGTGACATAACAGCATCAATAATCGATAAATCAGTCGATGCTAGATAGGACTTAGAGCAGGCCGATGAGACCTTAACAGATTTTCTTACTTGGCAGGACACTAGTGAGGGACAGGCAGCAAATTTGCCTAAAATCATAGAATCACATAAAGAAATCCTATTCTTGGAATGGCAGTCCCAATTGATGAAGGCAGAGAGAGAAGTTTCTAGATGCAAATTATCCACAAGTAATTTGATTGAATTAA
>APFE031380362.1:174131-195355 GCA_000404065.3 Pinus taeda
CCCTCAAAATGTTCAGCTTCTAACCTCTCCAACAACTGACCCAATGCCTTAATTTATAGTGCAATGGAGGGAAGTTAGTAGGTCCTCCTTCAAAGGGATAAAGCCCTCCTTCAAAGGGATAGCTTCTCCTATCAAGGGATTAGCTCCTTCTCTTTTGGGATGCATGAACTACCTTGGAGTGAACAATCCACGTCAAAATCCTTCTAGAAACATCTAGAATTAACCCAAAAGTGAGTTTTTTAGGATAGACTTGCGACTTTTTGACTTTTACAGGGGTACGCACCCACCCCTTTAGAGACAGAGCGTGCAGGTACGCAGGTAATATGAACAAAGGGTGGGGTTCCATAGGTAAAAGTAGGAGAAAGTGCGGAACCAGAGTAATATTGATTTTCAATGTCTTTCTCTCATTTGCAAAGCTTGACATGAAGAGCTAAGGTCTGAGACTTGCTTAGGAGGCTAGTATAAGTGATGATAGACCCATACTGACTGCAAATAATCATGGTGACAATATTTTTGTGTAACAATGTGTTCAATTTCACTCTTTTGGAAATAGAGACATATCTGTTAGGCGAAATATATGTTGTAATAATAGAATTGTAGTATACTTTCCCCACTATTTACATTTCAATCCAGGGTACATAACCTAATGAAACATGTGCACTATATATGCAGGACTGAAGTAGAAATAATCTAGGCTAATCTACATTGTTCAAATCAACTTAATCTATGAATGGATATTTACGTGAAGGAAAAGCATTACAACATGTGAAGAGTTAACAACAAATGACATATGCGAGCTCACATCCATAAATCAATATTACAATAATCAAATGATAAACATGAAAGCATAACAATGAAAGAATTTAAGACAAATCAATCTTCTTACAATTTTCAATTGTCCTCCCCTCCCTTGGAGAGGGAGTGATCTCCTTTATACATGAGATTATTTGAAGATAAGGTAAGAATGCATTAATTACATACCCACTATTCTCTCAAGTACTCTTAACCACTTTCCCATTATTACAAAATATAGTTCCTTCAAATCCTCCACACATATTTTACATATCTTAAATAAGGTATGCCAACCAAATTTTCCATGGTCTTCTCCTTAAGAATAGGCTTGAATAACTATCTCCCTGAAATGGTGGACGAGATATTCAAGAATTCTCTTTGAGTTAATCATCCTCATATTCCTACATATTACAAAGCTCACCCATATTTGAGATATATATGAAAACATGTATATTTACTAACATTAATCACAAACTCACTCTTAATACTAAAATGAATAGATTGGAAAATAATATGCAACCCAAATGAATTTATGAAAATGATATGATGAAGGGTTTAATAGGACGATGGAATGTAAGTAATAGTGAAATGAAAGGTGGATGAAAAGGTAACATTTATGAGTCCTAACATCCCCCCAAACTGAAGTTGTTGCATGTCCTCATGTAGCCATGCATGGATCGTATGAGCAATTTTTGGCATCTAAACTTTTGCTTTGATTGATGATGTCTTTTTAATAATGAATGTTTCCAGGATATGTCAAAAGATATGAGTAACATATTTTAAGTAACAACCGGCACTTTCATATGTTTGGCTATTGTTAGGGGTGATTTTAGGGGCGAATGTTCACCCTTTGGCGAAATTAAGGGGTTTTAAATTTTTAGTGGGCGAATATTTTGTATCATAGTACATTTTTACAAATCACCTCAAATAGCCCACCTTATTTTAAGGGAGAGGGTAAAAAAGGTAAATTTAGCCCTTGAGATTAGGAGTTACAACCTTCCATTCGCCCATTTTCAAGAATAGGTTTTATTTAAGTGAATCCTATGCCCAATACCATATTGAAAACGAGAGATTGGAAATTAATTAAAATATAAATAAGTGGAGAGGTATGCAGTGAACAAATAATTTTTTATTATATATTTACAACATAAGTCACCTTGTATTTATGAAATGTATCGTAAATTAATAAAATATTAAATAACGAGAGGTATGGTAAAACCAAATAAAACCATTTTTTATTTTTTTTATTAATACCATGCAAAAAAACTTATTAACCCATATAGTATTAATAAAAATAAAAATGACTGTATACCCATATTACCAAATTGGCACATGGGTAATGACCCATGTATTCACTCTTGGAAATGTAGCCTATTTAAATGGGGGAATTAAACCAAAATAGATCCATCTTTACTCTGGATCTACTAACCCCCAAGAGGTATCAAATATCGTGATATGCAAACTAGAATAGAGTGAAAAAATATTTGATCCTATCAAGAGTAAATAGATTTCATCCCCCTAAGAGTGGTAGATGTGGAGTTAAGATGTATATAAGTTGGTTTTTATGATAATGAAGATATTAAATATACATAGGAAATTATATTGTAAAAACATCTTAAGGTGAATTGTTAAAGCATAGACATTGGACAAGTATATTTGTATACTTTTGTTTTAAACTGAAACAAATCCAGGGCTAAAAGGAATGGATTGATTGCACTAGTCATCCTTATATTACTTTCCAACATATGCTGGAGTAAACAGATTGTAATTTGGGTAACTTTTCTAATTGCAAACGGGAACATACTTGTGTATTGGCAGGGTGGTTACGAGGTCCCTATAAGTGGAGTAAACAGATTGTAATTTGGGTAATTTTTCTAATTGCAAACAGGAACATACTTGTGTACTGGCAGGGTGGTTATGAGGTCCCTAGAAGTGATGAATTTGAATTTTTCTTGGTTTTATATATAGTATTAGGTTTTTTCTCATGCTTTCTGTATTTTATCTTACACCCACTAGATTATCGATATGTAATTTCGGTAATTTTGACTTCAAAAGATATTTTAAAGAAATGCAATGATTTCATTTGTGTATTCAATAAACATAAGATTTTATAGTTGAGTAAAATATTTGCCATGCCTGGTGAGAGATTCGCCAAAAAATTATATATACATATCATATTATTGATAAAATCACCTTCTATTTTTCCTATATACCATGGAGATTTGCCCATTTATTATACATGTAAATTTAGGGGGGGGTTCTTAAAATTTTCCCTGGTTCTTGTGTAACAACTATCAATATAAGAATGTTGGTTCTTGTGTTAACAACATTCATTTCATTATTTTTCTTGCTGGAATAATAATGTAACCACAAACTTCATTGGAAATCATAAGCTATCAATGTGCATGAGAAAACATCACTTAGTGTAAGAAAGTCATTTCTCTATCTTTTATGAATCATGCCAATATGTATATCAATTCATATGAAGCAAAGTGGAAGAGGGGATCGTTGGAAAAGAAATTTTGGTGAATGGTGAATGGGATGAAAATGGAATGATGATAGTGGGAAAATGGAATGATGGTAGTAAATATGTGGTGACTATGAATATATTTCCCCCTCCCCCCCAACTGAAGTTGTTGCATGTCCTCATGCAACATAGTGCAGGTCATGGAAGGGAAAAGGAAATGGAGTATGGCGAGGGAATTTTCCAAAATATTCAAATCAGTATATAAGGAATTGTGTGATTAAATCTTAGAAAATAACATACCTCCACTCACCCAAAAAGTGGATGAACTATGCAATAGGAATGGAGTTGTTACAACTATTGGATCAAGAAAACGTGATTGGTGTCAGAGCTACAACTGCACCATTGTAACCACAACTGTTGGAACTTCTATAACTGTTGTAACTGCAACTGCTGGGACTGCTGTAACAACTGTAATAGCAACTAATGTAACTGTTGTAACTGCGACTGATGTAATAGCAACTGTTGTTACTGCTATAACTGCAACTGCTGGGACTGCTGTAATAGCAACTGTTGTAATTACCCTAACTCTAATTGCTAGGACTACTATAATAGCAACTGTTGTTACTGCTGTAAATGCAACTATTGGAATTACTGTATCTGAGAATGTGAAGTGGATGGATCTGAACTGTTGCTAATGAAACAAGGAAAAGAGGGAGTATGAAAGTGGACTGGAGTACTCTCATATATAAAGTCATACTATTGTAACTGCAACTGTTGGAACTACTGAGGGAGTCAGGAAAAAATGCATAGTCTTCACCCGCTACAAACCCGATGGTACAATTCTAATCATGTGAATGAATGTGTTGATGTTGAGCATGAATAAAAATCATTGGATTAACGACCATTGATGGATGTCATTAACTAATGCAAGGAAACTCACCATTGATGTCAATGAGTGCCAAGGTACCTGAGTACATCTTGCGAAGTGCGAATGGATGTGCTGAGGTCGATCCATTTGCAAGATCTGGGGATCAAGGGACATTGATCTATTTCCATGATCGTCAGCAAGAGAACTTGTCATTAAGGCATGCAAGCCTCTAGGTACTCAAAATGGACTCTAGTCTATATCCTAGATAAGGTGTTGACGTCGATCGGGCAAGATTGGTTGAAAGGTGGGCCTTAAGGAATCCCAAATCAGTCAACATGAGTTGTTATAAAAGGAGTTGGTAGGACTATAAGAAAGATCTCAGTAGCAACATAGTTTATGGAAAGGGAATCAAGGCAATGGAATCATGGAAAGGAAGTTTGTTTTATTCAAAAGGAAAACTGGAAAGGCAAAGATGAACTGAAAAAGATAAAGGAAATGATGTATGCTACTCAGAAAAATAGGCGTATGTGAAGTCATGATGGATTAGGTAATGGAAGATGGGCTTCAACACGGGGATGATCAATATGCTTGGAAGGAGAAATGTGGGTAACAAATCATGACGCAGAAGTTTTTTTTTTGTGTAGTGGAAAATGTCATGACATGTGTGAGAATCAAATCCTTCAAGCTGTCAACAAGTCATGTTTTCATTTATTTTTTTCGCTAAAAAAACTTTATGATTCAGAGGAATCTCTTCGGCATAACAACTGATCCTCTATGCATCTAAAAAAGCTTAGTATAGATCCTGCATGGAAACTTGTGAGAAAATCGAAAAAACATAACATGTCTAAAGAATAAGTACAAATATGGCAAGAGAATAAAATTTTTTTGTACATGTTGACATTGTATACTTGTGTTTCATCGTCTTGTAGCTTGAGGAGATTTGAGAGAAACAAATCATCATAAATTGTAAAAACATGTTGGAGATTATGTTGAGGAAATTTTCATTTACAATGCTTTGAACATTATTTATTATCTAGCTAGGAGCTCTCCATGTTACAAGCGAAATTCCAAATTCAAATATACTAGGATAGAAATAAGGTTGTACTCATGCCCTAGCAGGAAATCCCTAAGATTGAGTTACTCCTAGCAATAGAAAGAAACAACGAGTTTGGTTTGCGGGCTATTCTCCATGCTCTTACATAAAACATATTGCATCGTTGCTAAGAGTTTCAGAGTGTGAAGTGGCATAACATGGTCGTCATGAGTTTCAGATTAGGGAAGTGAAATAGTGTAAGACTTGGGCCACGTTTAAAGCAATGATTATAATGATTTATAAGTGAATCATTATGTCCTTTTTCATATTATAAGTGTTTCTTGCCGCCTACTTAATAAAATCAATGTCTTCTTGAATCTCTTTCTGATTCTAAGCAGAGACTCCATCTAAGGTCAAATAAAAGAGGTGATAGAGGCAGCCCATTAAACCATCAACTACATTATTCGTGGTGAGTGTAGTCCTCTGCCGATGTGTGTGGGGCATATGATTCTAATTACTCTTCCTCGATCCATGTAGAACCAATGTCGATGGTGCCATGAAGAAGGAGAAACCTATATCAATATATATCATTAACTATTTTACCATTTCTTGGGCACCCATCAATTTGAAGATAGTCTCTGCTGGAAAGAATCAGAAAATCACAAGTGGACAGTTGATTCTGAAATAACTGAAGACTGAAAGTACGTTTTTTTTATCTATTACAGAAATCCATGACCTTCTGAATGGAATCTTTTATTGTGATCTCAATACTATTCATTAATGCCTTGAAGGTTTTAAACTCCAACGCTGGTCATTTAGTTTTGGGTTTGATTCACATGGGCCATTGTTAAACCCAACCCACCAAATCCATGATCGAGAAGAAGAAATGGTGGGGACAAACGAGGCTACATCGAATGCCCTGTGCGATCACATAAGAAAGTAAGATCTAAAGGCCACCCGTTCTCAAACATAATAATTTCATTTCTCTCCAAAGAATACCTGATTTAGAAGATCGTGCTCTCTCAGAGCTGCTATTTCTTATCATTTCTCTCCAAGCCTTGGAAAGAGAACGACAAGGAGATGCTTCCTTTCCAAAAACTGATTGATAAATTTGAAGCACAGTATGATCTTGTTTCAAATGATGGTTATGTGTTTACTTTCCCAACCAATATCGAAACTAGTTGGGGTAATGTGTTCACTATTGGAGTAGCTCTAGCTCCTGTCCAGATAGTCAAATGAGGCCACTCATTTTTTGAATATATCTTTTCATTTCCAAAGCAACCCAAATGATTTTCTAGCGTAGCAAGCTTATCTAAAAACAAGATTGTAGTAAATTCAATAGGGACCTCCTGTCCACAGAAAACACCAAAACTAGCAACTGTAGTGACACCATTAGACCTCTTGTGAGAAAGTGTCGCATGGGCACTATTAAGAGTGCTCTTAACATTACCTTCCTCAAGAAACATCTCAGCACACAAATCAAGATTAGATATCTCGTCAAACAATTGTTTGGTTTCATCTGGGACCGAAGAAATTGCAGCAAAAACAATTTTCCCAGGCTTATGTTTCTCTGGTACAACCACTTCATAGTCTCCCTTTGCAATAGCTCGTAGATCATCCAACACATGGTTCACAACATGTTCAAATGGGACCTCAATCGTAGTAAGATAATCTACATTTACAAATAAGATTTCTCTGAGTCGTCGTTCCCACCTGGACTACTCTTTTGTGTAGGAACCCGTAGCGCAGTCCAAATTCCATCGTGTTAGTGTGAAGCTTATATAAATTTAGTCCTTCGTCCAAGATACCTTTAATTGAATCAGGCAAAGGATCCTTGTCAAGTTTCAACAAAGGCATATTAACAAGTAGGCCAAAATGTTCATGCCGTTTTTTCTCAAATTCACTCCTACCCTTCCCCCCATAGAGATTGTAAAACATGAGTATAACATAGCCAACATTTCCGGACTACCCTGGTGGTTAACTCACTGAAGAACATGAAAAATAAAGAGTGCCAAAGCATCAATAGAAAAAGGATGTAGACATAAATCGTGCAACCATTTTAAGCTTTTTAGATGTAGACACAAATCGCAAAACTGTCTTCCCTCCTGGGGGAATTGAGAATATTGAATGGCACAATTTTCCTCACTTGTCTGATATCTTCTTGATTTTCCTAATTTTCCTGATGATATTTCTGTCGAATTTTCACCTCATCCCTGAGATTTTCTCCGTGATTAGACATCTAAAGCACAAGATTATAATCAGAATGTTAACCATATTCCTGAAATACAGATTCGAGATGGTGACAGCTCTTGACAGTTACACTCATATCAATATGTTTTCAATAAGGCTAAAGGACCGAGATTCGAGCACAAGACAACTAGTTATCAATCAATCCACTCAATCAATGTAGTTATTCCACATCTAAGGCTAGGTTTCCATTGTAGACCTCTGTTCCAGACCTCTAATGTTCTCAAAAAGCTTCATATGTGGATGAACAACATCCAAGGAGGTTCAAAATGAAGGTTGAAGCATAATTCATATCGTGCAAGTATGTGACTTTCATGGGGCATAGGTCATTCTTTAAAATCAAAGGTTAAAGGGGACGGTGGAACGAAGTAGCTAAACCTCAAAGTTCATTGATGCAGACAATAATAGGGGGTAACTTCCTCTTTTTAGAATGAAGCTCGAGGCAGACCTCGCATGTAGATAGGAAACCAGTGACTATTCTTGATTCATTTATTTACAATAGCAAAAGGAAGCAAGTGGTGAGACAAACCCATAAATGGTAAGGCGCTGATTGTTACCACAAAAATGCATGTAATTGATGCTACTGGCATAGGATAGCAATGGCATCCATAGGGGTTAGTTTCATTCAAGCAAGTTAATCTAATATGAGAAAGATCTTCATCATCCCTATTTTCTGATCCTCACAATCGCACTAAGTGCAGAGGAGAGCATACTTATTAAAATAAAGAGAAAAAAAACATTGTTTATTGATTAACCTATCTACCCTATGCTAATTAAAAATTAAAAAAAAAATTACATGTAGTCAAATAACTAATGTAACCATTCACACAACAA
Source organism: Pinus taeda (assembly GCA_000404065.3). Taxonomy (NCBI): domain Eukaryota; kingdom Viridiplantae; phylum Streptophyta; class Pinopsida; order Pinales; family Pinaceae; genus Pinus; species Pinus taeda. Next base: position 182,373 of record APFE031380362.1, read on the forward strand.
TATTACGAATGTGTTATCTTTCATTTTCGTGAATAATGATAATCTGAAACGTAGACGAATGTGTGAAATCTATTGCTGAAACTCTACATAAAAAGAGAAATTAAATGCATCTAACCTGTTGCTCGCTTGAAACCATCATTCGATATAGCTTTCGTAGGCCCAACTTTCCTCGTTCCAATCATTTTGTAGCACTTCATTGTCCTCCTCGACTTCTTTCTTGCTTAATTTCTCTTCATTGAATGTGCAGGATTCGTCACTTGTTGCTGGAGGAATAATGAAGTTCTAGACTGCTGTCAAGATCTCCTCTTCGTGAGAAGAGGAGATCCCAACTTTCGCAAGGATCTGAGCAGGTTGTTCGAAGTTGACAGTCATAGTTAAATCATATTACAAAAAAGGGTTCTTACAATACCCAAATCAACCTAAGAAAACTAAGAATCAAACTTGCTAAGACACACAAAATCCTCTTCTAGTTGTGGAAATTGAAATTGCAGAAATTGAAAGTCACACTCACACTCTTCATGCTTTGTTCGAAATGAGGCTGACATCTCACCTTAGAGTAACATGTTGAGAACGAGAACATGAGGAGTCTCCACTCAAGTAGCTGTTATGACCCTCTACCAACACATGCAGACACACTTGCAGAAATTGAAAATTAGGCTACCCTACATGCCCTTACCCATATGTCACCTCAGAGTTAGGAGCATGATTAATCATATTTGCATGAAAAAGAAATTGATACCTCAATCCCTTGTGTCTCCTCAGCAACGGCACCAAAATTATAGGCGAAATATATGTCGTAATAATAGCATTGTAGTACAGTTGCCCAACTATTTACTTGTCAGTCCAGGGTATGTAAACTGAGGAAACACGTGCAATATATTTGCAAGACTGAAGTAGAACTAGTCTATCTTGATCTACATTGTGTAAATCAACTTAATCTATGAATGGAGATTTGTATGAAGAAAAAGCATTACAACGCGTGAAGAGTTAGAAACAAATGACATATGTGAACTCACATCCATAAATCAATATTAAAGTAATCAAATGGCAAACATGAAAGCATAACAATGAAAGAATCTAAGACTAATCAATCTTCTTACAACTTCCAACTGTCCTCCCCTCCCTATGGAGAGGGAGCACTCTCCTTTATACATGAGAGTATTTGAAGATAAGATAAGAATGCATTAATTACATACCCACTATTCTCTCAACTACTCTTAACCACTTTCCCATTATTAGAAAATATAGTTCCTTGAAATCCTCCACACATATTTTACATATCTTAAATAAGATATGCCAACCAAATATTCCATGGTCTTCTCCTTAAGAATAGGCTTGACTAACTATCTCCTTGAAATGCTGGAGGAGATATTCATGAAGTCTCTTTGAATTAATCATTATCATATTCCTACATATTACAAAGCTCACCCATATTTGAGATATATATGAAAAAATGTATATTTTCTAATATTAATCATAAATTCACTCTTAATACTAAAATGAATAGATTGGAAATTAATATGAAACCCAAATGAAGTTATGAAAATGATATGATGAAGGTTTTAATAGGACGATGGAATGTAACGAATACTGAAGGGAAAGGTGGATGAAAAAGTGACATTTTTGAGTCCTAACAATCTGTAAGGCCTGAATTTTGGAGGAACAATTCATGGAATTAAATGAATAACATGATCGTGATCATGAATAGGTGGGAGGCCTTTGGGAATCTCAAATAATTTGGAATGATGTTCAAGTCTTTTTGGAGATCTGGAGAAATAGATGATTTTGATGTGGGAACCTCTAACGAACACAAATGTGCAATTACACCTCATTGTTATTTCATTAGAATATTTGTCTTGCTATTAGAGCTTATTACCTTTGATGGTTTCCTTGCAATACCCCTTAATTCAACTTTCTTTCCCTCTGAAAAAAAATTCAAGAAAATTCCTTGAAAACTAAAAGATTCGTACCCAAAGATTGTAACCATTGGACTTCTAGTACAACATCAACATCACCCATTGGAATGGAAACCATTGGGCTATTCAATACATATTATCCCATGGATAACTTGGTATTATGGTACTTTCCAGAGCAATTTATGCTTCCTCCATTTGCAACCATCACTTGGCACTATTGTGTTGGATATAGGAAGCAATTCAATTTCTTGGCTATCCTACAATGAATAAAATTATGGGTAGTTCCCGAATCAAGCAACACTATTACCATTTTCTTCTTGATATGTCCTTCTAATCTGAGAGTTTGACGAGTGGTAATTCCAGCCAATGCATTACAAAATATGGTCAGATTCATTTCTTCTTTCTCTAGGATTTATTCATTGTGTATATCCTCTTCTTTTGACATTTCTTGTTCCTTTTCTTCCACCTCTTCACAATCTATGTAAAATAATTTCTTCTAAGCACACATATCACCTTTAGTGTATTTTCTATCACAATTGTAACAAATCCCTTTTGCTTTCTTTTCTTCCAATTGGTGTGGTGTCATCCTTGTAGGTCGTGGAAGGCTAGGAGGAACAACATTTCCATCTCTATAGTTGTGAGTGGTAGGCTTCCTTGTTTCCATAATTTTTCTTTCCAACTTGAATGCCTTCTCCAATGAATCATGTTCCCAAAGGTGAATCTCATGTTGGATGTTATCCTTTAAATTCCCTATGAGCACATCCATCCTATGCTCCTCTATAATATCTCTTATCCTTATATTCAATTTTTCGAAGTCTTCAATGTGCTCCATCATTGAACCTTTTTGTTTTAGATTTATCAATTGGATAAAAAAAGTGTTTCTTTTTCGTAGCATCATAATGTGCCATCATTTCTTCCGTAAAAATTTCCCAAGAGACAATTTGTTTATGCGAGCAAGCCATCAACACCATAAAACTCACTTTAGTCCCAAATATAAATTTGCAATGCACACCTTTTGTGTGTTCTGATCATTATGGAGATCAAAATATTGCTCCATTTGTACTATCCATGATATGGGATCCTTGCCATCAAACTTTTTCATATCTTTCTTTGGAACATGGTGGGTCTTAAATCCAATGCTAGAGTCTATGAAATCATGATTAAAATTTCTTTTGTTCTCATCACGGGTTTCCTTTACTACCCTTTCACCATTAGTAAACATTTCTCGTAGCAACTTTGTCAAATCTATCTTCAAATATTCCATGTTTCCTTTAAGATTTTCTTCTATACCATCCATCTTATCTTCCATGCCATCCATCTTAGCTTCCATGCCATTCGATCCATCACAGTTTCCACGTCATTAATCTTAGCTTTCATGCCATTCATCTTACCTTCGATGCCTTTCTTTAATCCATCCATCCTAGCTTTTGTACTTTTTGTGAGAGTGAAAATTGTTTCACTTGGCCTTGTAATTTTGATATATCATGTTGGATTTCTTCCTCTTCTTCATGAGTCATGGTAGGGATTTCAAGTTTCTTACTAGGTGTTTCCATTTTATTTCTTTGGGGCATCAATTAATGATAATTATGCCTCACTATGTCCTTTGAAACACTTCAAACTAATTTTTCAAACCAAACTTATGAAAATTTAAAAAAAACTACAATTTTTTTTTTCCTTAGTAGGAGACTGATATTGAATTTGTTGTATCTCTGTAATTTCAAACCTACAAGGTCTGAAATTACATCTTGTGGTAGCCTTGTGAGTCCTCTTTCTAACTCCACTAGTCTAATAATTTTCTGATTCTTCAAGAAAGAGTTATCCCAAATCTCCCACGATGACCATATTATAGACACGTTTAGTGGTGTAGACTTGTATGACCTCCCATGGGTCACTATTTCGACCTTCGAATCCAAAAATGGTAAACAAAAGCTACAATCTGTATTATTTCTATTACTTCTTACAAAATTTCAATCAGATACTCAGAGTGAAAGTGATGACAATTTTCCCAAGGTCCCATGTTTGGGATGTAATTCATGAGCCTACAAAAACCCCTAACATTCTTCGATCATATCTCTGAACATATCATGAGAAAAGAGTTGATTGATGGACCCTAGGTTCATTAAGAGTTCAGCAAAATGGGTTTTAATTTCAACTTCTAAAATGTCGTAGAAGACAAGTTATAGTGAAACTTCCACGATGACCTATTTGGAGAAGAAAACCCCTAGAATGCAAAGCTCTAATACCAAATTTTATGCAATGAGCTCACAAAAAATAAGAAAAGATAGATCAATGACTTCAAAATTAGCCTCTTCGAGGGAGAAACCTCCTTTACATTACACAAATTAATAATTTGTGGATGATGCAAATGACAAGACATGCTTTATATATATAGGAGTCTAAGGGGTCACAATATAATCAGAGCTGACATAACAATAATATTCTAACGACAGAACAATAACAATAGTGGGATTTTGTGGGGAACAATAATAACAATATCTATACTACATGGGCACAACAATACAATAAGAGGGTTGCACTAATAAACGTAAGGGGATACAATAGTAGTATAGGGACCTAACAAATATATTAGAATGATGTGAAGAGGAAAATTATGTGAAAGTTCAAATAAAAATAAAAGAAATGTTTGAATCAATGTTTGGTAATAAATTTCGATCATTACAACAAAATATCTAGACACAAATAAATGATACTATAGTAGGATTGGAGCTTAAATAAAGAAAATGGATGTTACATTTCAATAACTAGAGAAACAAAGTGAGAAAAAGAAAAAATGATCCAAAGGCGAATAGGCACATGGGATTCACTCGCGGAGAAATACGAGACCACGTGGGTTCCTATCGGGGGGTATATATTGAGAGGAAAAGACATAATATATTGATCATACATTAGGCGGTAAAGGGTTTTTATCTTAGAAGGTATAAAAGATGGACCTCAAAGTTAATGAAAAAACATTAATGGGTGTAGAAAATGTTAATGAAAAATGGATATGTACAATATCTAGTAAAAGTAGGGGGTTTTTCAATTTGGAAGGTGTATTGGATTCGTATGGGTAGGGGGTTAAAAACTGTAATTTTAGAGGCATTTTCCAAATATGTAGCCAAATTAGGGGTATTTTTTAGTATGCCACGAACACGCGTTGTATGTCATAGGTTCATTGAGTGAAACCCCCATAAGAATAGGTTGATGAAAATGTTAATCATAGGGATAAGAGTAAATTACTAGAAGACAAATTAAGGAATAATCTTAGCCCTAAGAAGTTTGGAACAAAACTTGGATATCAAACATATGGAAGAGGAAATGAATAATACCATAGAGTTATACCATCAAAACTAAAAAGAACCTTATACCTAATTAGTTTTGGTACAAAAGAACATAAAGATAATGACACACTCATAATAGTGAAGGAAGAGCTCTAAAACAAATCACAAATTGAAACAACATACCTCATAGAAGACAAGAGGATGGGAAAAATAATTGAACATAGAGATGGTTGGTTTGTGTGAAAGAAAGCTCTAATAACCATAAACATGACATGTTTAGCAAAAACACAACCTTAAAAGTGTTAGGAAATTTTATAAACAACGACCTCATTTTAGAAAACCAAGTAGAAACAAGGAAGGAAGTTTAAAAGGTGAAAGAAGCTATGAAGGATGGAAAATGGGAAATAATTATGAATTAGACAATCATTACCAAAGAAATAGACCAAAATGATAATAATAAATGGGAGTTTGGTACAACTTGGATCCTCTTATGGAATAATGTTGTTTTTCTATGGAGCAAAGGGATTCTATTCGATTGGATCCTTAGTGAAACTGATATTATATTACTAGTTGAAAGTTGGGAGCAAGAAGAATCCTAGGTCCCTAATGTTGAAGGATTTATACAATAGTTAATATGGAATAGGATTTCCTTCCATATAGTGGTTGGAGATATAGATTGTTGCATAAAACTGAATATTTCTCCTTGTGCCTAGCTTCATATAAATACCCTCTCAATCAATAGACATGGATGGACAAACCTTTAAATGCACATCAAAGAATGTGAATAATATAAAATAAATAATGGCACACCATAAACATTCACATATTGGAGTTATTGAGAGTGTGATTTATGGATTCGGGGTTCTTTGCATGGTTTTCTCACATCATTGACTAAGCCTCAAGGTGTAGGCTCCTTGTTACTTTCTTGAAGTTGTAATGAACCTACTCTAACACATTTTTTTAATGAGTCCATGCCTAAAAAAACTATATGATTGCTCTCTTTCTATGATAAGAAATACAAACTTTGCAATATTAACTTCTTACATATTCATAATATCTTTCACTCTAATGTGGTATTTGTGTTTCTAATTTTCTATTAACCCTTTTTAATTGCATTCTCAAGATCGTTATTCGATGAGAACCTTGTTTTATGTATATGTTATGCCTTATACCAGGTAATTTCCTTCTCAAGAGTTGGAGTAAATCCTTGGCCTTCAAAGGTTCGTATTTTAAATTTTGATATAGGATGTTACTAATCTTAAGGAACACTTAGTTTGAGCACCAATACATGAAACTAAATCTACTTGTCACTCTTCTATTACATGATATATTCGCACCTTATAATTCATATATTACAAATCATTTTCACTAATAATGCATTTATTAAACTCAAATATCCTTTGGTTTAAAGATATAATAATTAACCTCATTTTTACTTATCAAGGTTATAATACAAAATTAATTACCTTAATGTCATTATATATAATAATTTGTATTATACCGGCATTGAAATGTATCCCCATATGCTAGCTATAAAAAATTAGTCTCATGTATGTGGTTAGTCTATACCCTATTTCTAAATGTATCAATATGTTATGCACCTTCAACCTTCATTTCAATGCGATATATTTACTTGTTTCATTACTCTTAAGTGTAGACTTCGATGTGGAATAGATATGTCTAAGGTATCTTCACTAGATTGTTCGAAGACTCATATTGTATGTTTACATATATGTCACACACTACGACATCTCCACTAAGGATTCTTTGACATAACTCGATCAACAATAGTTAAGAAGTATTAGGGTTTTCTCTAGTTTTATGACTACTTTGACAACCTTTGTTTCATTCATTCATTCTTTTGTTTCGAATGTCATTCTTTCTTCACTTTGATAGTTATGTCGAACATAAAGAGTTAAAGATAACTCCATATTTCTGTCATTCCTAAATCCACCCGCCAGAGTATCAATTACATAGTTTTGCAGGTGGTTTTGTGGAGGTAAGATATTTTTGTCTCTTGAATCTCATTTCTTGTAAATTGTTCTTCCATTAAAAGTGTTAGGGTTTTAAGTTGTTTTATACTAACATTCTCCTTGTTTCAATTTCCTTCAGAAATTCATAAATTTGGTAGAGTTGAAGTTGGAAAAGATACACACTAGCCAGAATCCTGCAGATATGCTAACAAAAGTTGTAACCAGGGAGAAACTAAGAATATGCTCAGTTTCAATTGGTCTTCAAGGATGACAATGAAGATGAGAAACAACCAGGTCCAAAGAAGAGCCATTATCCAGCAAATGAAACAGCAATGGAGTTGCTACAATCATTCTCCAAGTGGGAGATTGTTGAGTGTGGAGCATGATTTTTTAGAGGTCTTTTCTTCAGCCAGATGTATACCCCAGGAAGTTTGTACACCCCTCTATGCAGCGGGCTGTAGGGGGGACTTGTCCCCCCGCGGGGGTTCGAGGGAGCTGATCCTCCTCAACTAGGGATTCCAGGAGCCATCGGTCCTCTAGTTGGGGTTTGGGGGCAACGTCCTGAAGCTAAAAACATATGTAAAATTTCCTTGTAAAATATAGTAATTTCCAGTCAATCTAGTTGTTCATTAGGTGGATGATCTGACGGTAGAACTTATGTTTAGTTTAGGGTTTTTTTCCCTAGAAGGAAACCCCTCTCTTTGTGTGAGTGCATTGTATTTGAGGGTATGTAATAGATGTGTGTTCTGTGAGCGAGAAATGGAGAGTGAGACTGTGAGAGAAAATAAAGGATAATACTGCGGATGTGTTGTAGGTTGTGTCTCTTAATTTTGTTGGATAATAGAAAGGAAGGACTAGCTGTTCAGGGTGGACATAGCCCAAACTGGGTGAACCACATATATCTGTGTCTCTCTTGTTCTATGCATTTTCTGTGTTTATATTTCTGCAATATTTTATGTGTTCCATTGCTCTGTAATATATAATTTTCTAACAGTGACCAGGGGGAAGCTGAGATTCTGCTCAGTTTCAATTGGTCTTCAAGTATGATGAAGAAGATGATAAACAGCCAGGTCCAAAGTGAGTCATTTTCAGCCAAATGAAGTAGTGGTGGAGTTTCTATAATCAGTCTCCAAGTGGGAGACTGTTTGGTGTGGAGCCTAATTATCTTCTTTATTTAGAGGTATCACCACATTGGACCCCAGTTCATAATGTAGTGGCAACATCGCCCATAAAATGTATGATGCAAGGGGGGTCCAGGGGGGTAGCTATGATCTTTGGGAGCCTCCCCCCCCGAAGGTAAAAATAGATGTAAAATTACCTTGTAAAATGTTGTAAATTCGTAGTCAATCTAGGTCATTCATTAGGCGGATATCTGATGGTAGAAGTTATATTTAATTTAAGGCTTTTTGCCCCATAATGCAACCCCTCGCTATATATGAGGGAATTGTATTGTGTCTATGTAGATCTATATTCTGAGCGAGGAAGAGAGAGGAGATTGAGAGAGAAGAGGATATTACAGGAGATCTACTGTAGGTTGTATCTCTTCATTTTTCTAGATAATATAAAAGGAAAGACTAGCTATTTCTATGTGGACATAGCCCAAATTGGGTGAACCATGTATATTTGTGTCTCTCTTGTTTTATGCATTTTCTATATTTATATTTTTGCAATATATTTGTGTGTGCCATTTCTCTGTAGTATCTAATTTTCCAACATGTAGAACAGGGATGGTGTTACAAAAGGCCCTGTCGGAAAGCATCGATTTCGATCTCGCGGTAGGCATCAATTTCAATATTGCAATGGGGGCCATACCCGAAATGTTATATATTGTGATCTATAAATCTTAGCGGGTCCACTATATCAGAGAGCACTAGAGTTGGGTTGATATGTCGATGGGTTCCACATCGATTGCCATTTGCGGGGAGGATCCAGACGTGATATTTTGTATGACATGTTCTATAAATCTGATGGATCCATATATCATGGGATGCTTATTTCTTGGCTTGGATTTTCTGCCGATAAGTTGGAAATGCTGAAAAACATGCTCCCGGGACTCATGCACACTTGAGATGGGTTTGCCTTGTTAGAAAGGGGCTTCACTATTACATTAAGGTTGTTGCTGCAAATACTTCCAGCCCGATTCCACTTGCTAACTTGGGTTCTTACATTAGAACTGCCCCAATTTTGAGGGATGCCACCATGCTTATATATACGCATGTTTGTGTCAGGAGAAAGCAGGGAGGACTGGATGAATACTCAGAATCTATTGCACACAATAGACCGTGACCCAGTAGCAGGCCGACACCTTGCCTTAAGTAGCAAGGAGGTTCCGAGAAGGTTGCAGAAGGCCTGATTATCCAAATTGGGAGTTTGGATAGGAGTTTTTGCACTATTTTTCACTAGGAGATCAATTGTACTATCTGTTTCTGAAGTTGGGTTGTTCATTCTTTTCCCATCTTTTAGCTGGGAGGTATTAGGGTTGTCATTACTTGTTTCTTGTACTTTTAATCTCTTTTATGCCACTAATAGAAAGAATGCCTCCCCACTATTGAGCACGGCCTAGAGACATAGTCCAAATTGGACGAACTCTGTAATCAAATAATTGTGTCATGGTTTTTGTGTTTTTCTGATTATTTCTACATTTTTTATGTGCTCTTAAGTTCCATGGTTAATTAACTCTATTATATGTAATTCTCATGCATCTGTAAGTAAAAAATCTTACATTAAGTGACCATTCAATGTAAGGTGAAATAGTTCCAATATGCTTGTTATTAATAAATATGGCTCATTATAGTGGTTAATATTCAATTAATGTACAACGATATTATTAAACTAGGTCCACTAAGTAGTTATGACTTTATTATGATTAGTGTTTTTTAATATTACGATTAGTAAGGATGCCCTTGTATTTATGAGATGTGTAGATTTCAATGTATTTGCAGCTTGTCTCATTGAGAATCCACCCAACCTTAAGAGAAAAATGAATATGAGTGGATTATTTGCATAAGATGATGATCAAAAGGTGTTAATTTACTTTAAAAGTTTTGATGTTAATAAATTTTGTGGCATTTTTTATATCTATTCTATAATTGAATTTCTTAAATCAACTATCATAAGAAATACCACAAAAATGTGAATTAAATTAAAATTTGATATATGAATGGACTTAGCTAAACATCTCATAGTGCAATGAGATGTAAACATTGGAAAATTCATTATTATCTTGCTACAGTTCTAGTGAAAGTGCATGGATAGAACATGGGAGCAACAAAGAAAAATGAACATATGAGCTTTTCATTTTTAAACATTCAAAATAATTATATGCAATTGAGGAATCAATCGACCAATAATTTTTTGTAAAAAGGAGCCAGGCTATGGTGTCTAATAAGCCTTTGTGAACATAATCTAAATATGTTCTATTTTAGTATTTTGTTGTGTATATTTTCTATTAAATTATATTTTATTTTAAATTAATATAAATTTATTGAAATTATATACTTAAATTTTTTTAGCCTATATGCATTTTTTTTCCATGCTAATTTATTTATACATTCAAATTTATTTTTAAATAATAAAAATGTGTGGTACCACTAAAAAAATCATATCACCACATTCGAATATTTAAACTCTACCTTTCATTTGTAACGAGAGAATGCACATTTTTGAATAAAGGTTTACACGCTATAGAAATTCGTGGAGTAAAGCATCGTTTTGAGATCCTTTGAGTAGGCCTGTGAAATCCCTTTGAGAAGGTCGTTGAAAGAGGCCATAATCACCCTTATAAAATGCACATGAATCACGAGTAAAGAAAAGTGTATATATAGGACGTAGGACCACATAGAGACATGACCCCATTATTTCATTTCAATGTTTGCAGCGCATGCTTGTCGAGGGTCAACATCCACGTAGGAAGGGACAACCACAAACCATTTCATATTCCACGTGTTGAAGGGTTGAAGCCAACGTAGGAAGGACCATAAATAATCTAAGGCCTGACAAACAATTGGCATCCATGTAAGGGTGCACGAGCATGAATCATAAATGCTTTGACAAAGAGACAAAATATTACCATTAAGGTAATTAATGGTCGGATGGATGGGGTACATTCATAACTGCTCGCATGACGGGACGTGCCAATATGATATAATTAAGGAAGTCAAGAGCTATCCGAAATCATGAGAAGCAAATTGCCGAGCTCACGCCAAGATGCATGTTTATATTTATATTGTGACAAAATCATCATAACCAGAGTGTAAAAGAAAACCCCTCCATGAATATGGCGAAATCATCGGCATCACGGGTTAAATTTGATGGATGACCCTACTTGTCAAGGAATTTTTTTATGATGTTTTTATATTTACACTGCCTATCATATGACTTTTAAAATTTATTTGTACATGTTTTATTTAATTTCAAATTGTACAATAAAAGAACAATAGTTGTGAAATAAGTTTCAAACCAAAAACATAACGTGCATGATTTCTCGGTTGGATACCACGATCTTTTTGGTGGCTCGCCCAACAACCGACTTTGCAGACAAGAAGTTGTGTTCAACCTCATTTCGGACAAAACCCAACAGTCTAATGCTATTTACCGCACAAACCGTTGTTGAAAGTCTAGTCCAATTTTTTACAGCAAATACAAAACAAAGCTCAATTTTTTACATAACCCACTACCCAGAATTCAGCTAGTTTAATATCCCACTAAAGACAAATGGATTCAATGCATCAAGCTCTACTGAAATTTCAAACATATAAAAGTCTAGTCCAATTTTTTACAACAAATACAAAACAAAGCTCAACTTTTTACATAACCCACTACTCAAGAAATTACAAGAAATTACCAACTATAACAAGGTAGTTTTTATTTGTACAGAGAGGGAGGGATTTCAAAAACCTCACAACGCAATCTCTCACGGGTTAGTAGATCCAGAGCAAAGATGGATCTATTATGGTTTAATCGCCCCATTTAAATAGGCTATATTCCAAGTGAATACCATGGGTCAATACCATGTGCCATTTTGGTGAATACCATGGGTCAATACCATGTGCCATTTTTATTTTTATTAATAATAATATTAGGGTTAATAATGTTTTTTTCATGGTATTAATATAAAAAAATAAAAAAATGTTTTATTTGTTTACCATACCTCTCGTTTATTTATATTTTTATTAACTTACCATATCATTCATAAATACAAGGTGACCTATGGAGTAAATATAAAAAAATGTTTTATTTGTTTACCATACCTCTCGCTTATTTATATTTTTATTAATTTACCATACCTCTTTCACAAATATGGTATTTGGCCCATAGGATTCAGTTAAATAAAACCTCTTTCTTGAGCCTTCATAAATAGAATGAGGGTTATGGAGTAAATATAAAAAGAGGTTTTATTTATTTACCATGCGTCTAGTTTATTTATATTTATATTTATTTAGCATACCTTTTGAGTAAGTATAAAAAGACCTTTTATTTATTTACCATACCTCCACTTTACTTATATTTTTATTTGTTTACAACCTTGCATGTATATAAGGTGACTTATGGAGTAAATATAAAAAATGCTTTATTTATTTACCATACCTCTGATTTATTTATATTTTTATTAATTTACCATACTTCTTTTATAAATCTGGCATTTGGGCCTTTGGCCCATAGGATTCATCATTCACTTAAATAAAACCTATTCTTGAAAATGGGCGAATGGAAGGTTGTAACTCCTAATTTCAAGGGCTAAATTTACCTTTTTTACCCTCTCCCTTAAAATAAGGTGGGCTATTTGAGGTGATTTGTAAAAATGTACTATGATA
>APFE031380362.1:195539-206134 GCA_000404065.3 Pinus taeda
ATATAAAAAAAAATTATAAATTTTTTTTTTAAACTTTTAATTTTTTAACATGCCCGTCAATATGACGTTTTTGAAAATGAATGGCAAGTTGAGCATGACGTGGAGGTTTTAGATAAAAACGTATTTTACGGGTAAAAATGCGAAATACAGGGATACAGGCATCAAATTTAACCCTTGATTGGCATGGACCGTGTATTCAATAAGATATGACGATGCCCAATCATAAGTGGACACATTTCCCAAAGCCACATAGAGAAGCCACGCTATTATGACTGGTTAATTTCAATTTGGATATATATTTTAAGAAATGGTTTTTATTTTAGTTAAAATCTAGTAAAATAATGGAGTTGTCTAACGAGGTGGAGGAATTTCTTGGATGGTCAAAAGTTCCCGGAATCTGGGCAAAAAAATTTCAAAAAATCTGGTAGAGGTAGTGTTTGAAAGGTGTTTTTGATGGTGGAAATGGATTCAGCACCATAAGAAACGTCTAGAACACCTAAAATTTTGAAGTTTAAAAACTATAACTTGGATTTACAAAAATCTTTACCGGATTTTCTCTAAATATAACTGGAATTTCGATAACTTTTCGGGCAACTCCTACGCTTCCTTAGACTACCCGAAAATAAATTGTAATAAGATTTTGATTTGTGTTGTCTAAAATAACTTTTTAATTATATATATAAATTCAATTATCTTAAAAATATTGAAAACACTTCATTACACAAAACTCATCCATCAAACTTATTATTTCAATAAATCACTACTTTATTTTACACAAATTAAATAAAAAAACACAACCATTTGTATAATCTAATATTAAACATAATCCATTGTAGATGAAGTCTCAAAATGAGGGCAAACGACATCTATCATGTAGTAGTGAATTAAATGTCATATAAGTTACCATATATATTCTTGATTTAAAAACAATTAAATATAAAAATTATATTTTATTTCGAATTCTATGATAATTATTCCATTGTTATTACATATTATATGTTGCCTACTTTAAAATAAGTGAAATATGGTTTATAAAATTCAAAATGTTGAACTTTTACAGTTTACATAATGTTAAAAGGATATTTAGAATAAATTCCAAAATGGAATATAAATATATCATAAGTAAAATTTTATTTTATGGTATTATTGTGATTTTATTTGTGGTTGTCTGTTAGTTTTTGATAGGTTATATATTTATGTAAATAATTTAAATATAAAGAATATTTGTAATTAATTTTTGAAAATTTATATTGAAGTTTGCACAAGTCAATTTTATAAAAAATAATTTATAATCTATATTTAATGAATTAATTTTCGTTAATATTGGCGTTAACTTTATTTTTTTAATAAAAATATTTATATATTACAAAGTTTTGAAAAAGAAATTAATTATTGATAATATATGTGAGGCCAAAATAATCCATCTCTGTCATTATTCCACAAATGAGCAAATTGCAGACATCTTCACCAAAGTGCTTGGAAGAGAAAAGCTTGAATGATTCATAATGATGCTTGGAATCACCAACATCCCTTCATATTAAGGGGGGGAATGTTGACACCTAATCCTTGTGATTGGGTGAATTTATGTAAATAGATAAATAAGAAATATGAATAGTCATCGGGAGACGAACTGAATAGTCTCTCCCTTATGTATATAATGAAGACCTACCTGATGGAATAATACAATCGAATCATTTTGCTTTATGGAGTTACTACCTGACCTGCCATGGTATCAGAGCTAACACCTTTTTTAGCTCTTATGTTCCTTGTAACTCCCTAGTCAACTCTCCATATAGACGAGCTGCTCCTCCATATAATTAGATACTCCTAACATGCTAGCTGCCCCCTCCATACTCTCCACACTGTCCAGCGCTGTCCACGCTGTCGTGACTGTCCATAAACGTTTCATAAAAGAAGCGTTGACCTGTCATGGTAATTTTAGCGTTGTCCATCCATAGTTTTTTGCTCAGAAAGCATCCTATCCATGGTTATTCTCACTACGGTTTTCACACAGTCAGCATACACCGAAACAAGCACTCCTTGTGTGCTTCGAACTGATGATTTCACAAACTCGAAGTTCGTTGCAGCGCACAACATTTGACGTCTGTGGAAACTTACGTTCAAACACCATTGGTGGTTTGTTGTTTTTCATTGTCTTTTGTATGCATTGAATACTGCGTCGATTCTCTATATATAACCATCGTTGGCTCATCACTCCACAATCAATTTCCTCGGGTCCTCCTTTCTCGCTCTCCCTTTTCTTTTTCTTGGGTTCAATGCTAGTCCAATAATATTGTGTTTGATTCGAGAGGGTTAATTAGATCAAAGGGTGCATAAGAAATTCCCATGATGTTTAGCAGACTTTTTTTTATGTGGCTAAAAGAGGAAGTGAAGCGTGTTTCGACCCTTTATAAACTCAATGAGATTGCATGCTCTGTACATTGGGTTACATTTCCAGTGAACCCAATACAGTGACATGCACGTTGGACTCAAGGATGCCAAGAGAAGGACTGACTCTATTGCATAAGCATCGTGTGGCTTCTCAGCGTGATGTTAAGGTGTGGCTGCTCAACGTGGTGTTAAAGTGTGGCTTCTCAGCGTGGTGTGGTTTTTGGTGTGTATGAATTATGTTTCTACATTTTCATACTGGTGTCGGCCTGCTTGTTTATTAATTTCCCTCCAATTTTTAACTTTGTTGTTCATTACCTCCCGTGGAAAATCATCATCTCTTCTATGATGGTTCGAATACAAAAGTGTCAGCTTCAATACAAAGCGTTCTCTTTGTTATTTCTTCAGTTACACCATCGGATGAGTGTAGGATATTGTTCTTAAAGTTTGGTCAAATGCTACCATCATTAATATCATCCAATTGAATTATATAATATGCCAGGACTACGTTCTTCGACCTTTTAGTGGATGCGATGCTTTATGCTGTTGAGGGTATTTGTTTTTGGACTTAGTATACTGCGATATTCTATACTTTAACATTGTGTAGATGAATGCAAATTGATATTTGAGTTTGCTATCCAGTGACATTAGAACTATATATTTTTTCCATTAAGAGTAAAAGTTTTGCAGAAGAAGTTTTTTTGCTACAGTATGTATTCAATCATATCCATGGTGGGAATAGTTCTCACTAGCAAGGAGAACTATCCTGAATGGTCCCAGATGATAAAACACACCCTCATTTTCAATGAGTTGTGGAAAGGATTGTGTGTCGGAGACAAAGAAAATGAACCAGTACAAGCTACCTCAGACAAAGAGCTTGTCATTTTGGAAAACAAGAACAACAAAGCTTATGCATTAATCACAACATCTATAAATGAAGAGGTGAGTTGCCATATTTTTTCATATTCAACTGCCTTTGAAGCCTTACAAAAGCTTAAATAACTTTATGACTCACATTCTGCACTTGAAGTTGTTCAACTCATGATTAAACTCTTCACTCTTGAACTGCAAAATAATGATCCTCTTGCTCTTGCATCTAAAGTAAATTCTATAATGCATGATATCAAGTCCACCAAGGTTGAATTGTATATTCCTCTTATCGCTTTTCTCAAGGCACTTTATGCTACTTCAATTATCTTGAGTCATTGCAAGCAAATGGAAATCTCAAAAATATAACCTTTGACTCTCTTGTGAAAAAATTTGCTGAAAGAGAGAAAGCTTTTGGAAAGAAGACATCCCCTGAATCTTCTG
This sequence comes from Pinus taeda, assembly GCA_000404065.3. NCBI lineage: Eukaryota > Viridiplantae > Streptophyta > Pinopsida > Pinales > Pinaceae > Pinus > Pinus taeda. The sequence continues at coordinate 199,239 of APFE031380362.1, forward strand.
AAGAGGTTGTGTGCCTTACTCATAAAGCATCTTGCTCAAGATTCTACAAGAGGAAGAGGTGGTCAAAGAGGAAGAGGAAGATATTTCATAGGCAGGGGGGGCAGACATTCTCAAGGAGAAAAGGAAGATTTGCACTGCATTTGCTGCAAAAGAAATGGATCACATGATGCCTCTACATGCAAGCTACAATGGGACAAAATTGAGCAGAAAAGAAACCAACAGAAAGGTTAAATTGATGATACAGACAAAGGTAAAGCACCTGAATCTGCTCACTATGTTGTGGCACAATGTGACATTGGAATAAATGAAGATTTATTTAATGTTTGACTTGTTTCTTGAAAAAATTATTGGTTGCTTGATTTAGAAGCAACCTGCCTCATGACTCATAGAAAATATTTTTTTGAAGATTTCACTGACAATGTTGATGGAGCAGTATACTTTGCAGATCAATGAAAAATCAAGCCATCAGGGCTTGGCACAATCAGGCTTAAACTGCCTGGTCTTCCAGACTTTCTTCTACATCATGTTATATATCTCCCACAGCTCAAGAGAAATTTGTTGTCCTTGGTCAACATCCACTAGCAGGGCCACTCCATTCATATGTTTGATGGCAAGCTTGAGGTAAGAAAAGCATCTGATCACTCACTTGTCATGATGGGAATAGAAGATGAAAGGCTTCTTAAGCTGCAAGGAACCTCTAATTGTACACAACATTTCTCATACAATTCTCATCATGAAGAAGGTACACTTCCATCTAGTTTATTATGGCATGCTAGATTTGGACATTTGAACTATGACAGTCTCCGCTTATTGAAGAAAAATGGTGTTGCTAGTTTGCCTACAATTCCTAGGAAACTTAAGCAATGTGATGTTTGCATTCTAGGAAAGAATAGCAAAGAGTCTTTTCATGACTCACATTCAAGAGAACATAGAAAACTTGAACTCATTCATTCAGATTTATGTGGTCCAATTCCTGTTCCTTCTGCAAATAGAAATAAATATATCATGGCATTTATTGATGACTACACCAGAATGTGTTGGGTTTATTTATTGAAGAACAAATCTGATGCTTTTCAAACATTCAAGAATTTTCATAAATGGATTGAAAATGATGCATAATCTCATATTGGGTCTATTCGCAATGATAATGGAAAAGAATACACATCAAATGAATTTTAAAACTATCTTCGCCAACATGGGATCAAACATCAAACAACTGTGCCTTATAATCCCCAACAGAATGGTGTAGCTGGAAGAATGAATAGGACAATCTTAAATATGGTAAGATCCATTCTCTTCTTCAAAAATGTAAAGATAATCTTTTGGGTTGATGTTGTTTTATGTGTTGCATATATAAACAATAGATGTCCATCTAATGCTATTAGAAACAAGACTCCTTATGAAATGTGGTATGGACATGTTCCTTCGGTAAAGCATCTCAGGGTCTTTGGTTCCACCTGTTATGCCTTGATACCAAAGGTACATAGATACAAACTTGGTGCTAGAAGTAGTAAGTGTATCTTCCTAGGGTATCCAAACACCTCCAAAGCATACCGTTTCTATGATGAAGCAAATAAAAAGTTTGTTGTATCTAGAGATGTAATTTTTCTTGAATCATCCAAAACTAGCAATGTTGTTGAGCGGCAACTTGATCACTTGGATAGATTCGCAAAAGCAAAATAATTTCAAGAATTTGATAATCAGATTCCACACCTTGAAGGCGGGATTCCTATACTAGATCAACATGTGGAATCTTCTTCTGAAGAACACTCTCCCCTGCATGAAACTCCAACAACTGATGATGATTTAAGTGATGTAATTGATAGAATTGGGAGACTCAATCTTGATTCAGTCCCAACTCAATCAACGGAGTAGCCTAGACCATCTGAGAAAGGTCCCCCAAAGTGGCTGACAAAGACACTTGAAAGTGTTCATCCTGATGAGGTTGGAAAGACAGGAACTAGAAATTCAAACTGGCAAAATAGAGGTGATGTAGATGACTCTAATTCACTTGTTGATATGGATGTTTCTTATGATTGTGAATTGAACTTGTCTATAGATTTTGAACCAAATTCCTTCAAAGAAGCTACTTCTCATGATGAATGGAAAGAAGTGATGCAAAAGGAGTACGATTCCCTCATAAAGAACGGCACTTGGAAGCTGGTTGATCCTCCATTAGGAACCAAACCAATTGGCTGCAAGTGGGTCTACAAGAACAAGTATAAAGTTGATGGCTCACTTGACAAGCACAAATATAGGCTTGTGGCAAAAGGTTTTGCACAGAAGGAAGGGGTCGATTATGAGGAGACTTTTGCCCCCACAACAAAATGGGCTACCATCCAGACACTCTTTGCATTAGCAGCTCAAAACGGTTGGAAAGTCCATCAAATGGATGTAAAAACTACTTTCTTGAATGGAGATCTAAAAGAGAATGTTTTATGTCCTAGCCTGAAGGATTTGCTGTGAAATGACATGAACATAAAGTATGCAAACTTGTGAAGTCCTTGTATGGCCTCAAACAAGCACCGCGAGCCTGGCATGAAAAACTAACTAAGCATCTTCTAAAACTCAATTTCAAACATTTTGATCTTGATGATGCAACTTTATTTTCCAAGAAATTTGGAAAAACAATTGTATATCTTGTGGTATATGTAGATGATCTTTTGATGATAGGGAACAATGAAAGCCACATTGCATCCATAAAGAAGGAATTGGGGAAAATTTTTGAAATGACTGATTTGGGATATGTTCATTACTATCTTGGCATTGAAGTAACCCAACATCCAAAGTCCATATTTCTTTCTCAAAAGAAATACATTGGAGACCTATTGAACAGGTTTGGTATGATAAAGTGCAATCCCCTTACTACTCCAATGGAACAAAACTTAAAGCTCACATCTATTGAAGGAAAAGAGTTTGAGGATGCAACAAAGTATAGACAGCTTGTAGGAAGTCTCAACTACCTAACTACTACCAGACCAAACATTTCGTTTGCTATTGGAATCCTCTCGAGGTTTATGCAAAAGCCTTGTGAGGGACATTGGTCTGCTGCAAAAAAAGTTCTAAGGTACTTGAAGGGAACTCCAAACTTTGGAATCAAGTATACACAGGTGGACGACTTCAGCTTGATTGGATACTCTGATTCGGACTTCGATGGAGATAAAGAAACTGGGGTATCTACTTTAGGATATGGTATGATTCTTGGATCAGGAGCTGTCTTCTAGAGATCACGCAAACAATCAGTTCCAGTAGATTCCACAACAGAAGCAGAATATGTGGCAGCAGCTGAAGCAGCAAAAGAAATTGTGTGGCTCAGGAAAATTCTTGAAGATTTGCAGGTAAAACAAGTACAATCAACTCCACTCATGATTGAAAATACCTTTGCAATAAAGTTGGCTAAGAACCCAAAGTTCCATGATCGAACGAAGCACATCAATACTAAATATCATCTGATTCGACATCATGTTGAGGCCAAAACAATCCATCTCCGTCATTGTTCCACAAATGAGAAAATTGTAGACATCTTCACTAAAGCACTTGGAAGGGAAAAGATTGAACGATTCAGAAGGATGCTTGGACTCACCAACATCCCTTCAGATTAAGGGGGGGGGAATGTTGACACCTAATCCTTGTGATTGGGTGAATTATTGTAAATAGATAGATAGGAAATATGAACAGTCATTGGGAGATGAACTAAACAGTCTCTCCCTCATGTATATAATGAGGACCTACCTGATGGAATAATACAATCATTTTATTTCTGCCCTATGGAGTTACTGCCTGGCCTGACAATGACACTCTTTCCCTCAGACTTGGGTAAACCTGTGATAAAATCCATTGAAACCTCCTCCCAAAGTTGGCTTGGAATGGATAAAGGTTGAAATAGACTCGGGGTCTTAATTGTTTCAACTTTATTTTGTTGGCAAACCAAACATTCCACCACAAAATTTTGAATATTCGATTTAAGGCCACCCCAAAAAAATTCTTTCTTAACCCTGTGGTAACTTTTTAAAAATCCTGAGTGCCCTCCTAAGGGAGAAGTGTGCAATTCCATAAGAATTTTTTTTTGAGTTGCGAATTCTTACAGAGGTATAAGCGATCTTTGTACCGTAATGAATCATTTTTCAAGCTAAATGTATCAAATGTACTGGAATCTTGTTGTAACTTTCGAATAAGTTCCCATACTTCTTCATCACTTTCCCATTCCTCCCTTGCTTCATTTATCTAATCTGGATGGATAATAGAAATGGCGCACAACAATGCTTCCACATCCTCATCCTTTCTTGAGAGTGCATCTGCCACCACATTTTTCTTCCCTTTTTTGTAGATGATTTCAAAGTCATAACCCAACATCTTTGTGACCCACTTTTGTTTCTCGTTAGAGGATAATCTTTGTTCTAAAAAGTATTTAAGGCTATCATGATCCGTTTTTACTTGAAGTGTCTTCCCATTAGGTAGGGTCGCCATTTCTTAAGTGCATGGAGTATTGCCAACATTTCCTTCTCATAAATAGCTTTGTGTAAAAACTTTCCCTTGTTTGGACGACTTTCAAAAGCAATGGGTCTTTCATCTTGCATTAAAATAGCACCAATTCCATTTCCTGAAGCATCACATTCCACAATAAAGGTTTTTGTGAAGTCGGGTGTAGCTAAGACAGGTGCTTGGCACATTGCCTCTTTAAGATGTTCGAAGGCCTTTGTTGCTTCTGGAGTCCATGAAAATGCATCTTTCTTCAATAATGTTGTTAGAGGTGCTGGTATTCTCCCATAATTCTTAACAAACTTGTGATAATAGCTTGTCAACCCAAGAAATCCTCGCAGATGCTTTATGGATGTGGGAATTTTCCATTCCTTAATGGATTTAATTTTGCTATGGTCTACTTAACTCCTTCATGAGATACAATATGACCCAAATATTCCACCTCCTGGACTCCAAAGAAACATTTGGATCTTTTTGCATATAATTGTTTCTCCTCCAATAGTTGTAGCACCCTGTCAAGATGTTCAACATGATCCTTCCAAGACTTGTTGTAGATTAGTATATCATCAAAAAATACTAACACAATTTTCTAGGGAAGGTTTGAAAATGGAATTCATAAAAACCTTGAAATGTAGAAGGTGCATTGGTAAGGCCAAAAAGGCATGAATAAATTCATAATGACCCTCATGAGTTCTAAATGTTGTTTTCGGAATGTTTTCAATCTTCATTCTGATTGATGATATCCTGAATGAAGATCCAACTTGGTGAAGTAAATTGATCCATGCAATTCATCCAGTAATTCATCAATGACAGGAATGGGAAACTTATCTTTAATAGTGAGCTTGTTGAGCTTCCTATAATCTGGACACATGCGCCATGATCCATCCTTCTTGTGCATCAATACTACTGGAGCAAAGAAAGAACTTTGACTCGGTTGAATTACACCAGCCTCTAGCATTTCTGCAACCATACGTTCAATTTCACTCTTTTGGACATAGGGATATCTGTACGGCCTGATGTTTGGAGGAACACGTCCTGGAATCAGATGAATAGCATGATCATGATCACGCATAGGTGGGAGACCTTTAGGAGTCTCAAATGCCTTAGAACGATTGTCCAGGACTTTTTGGAGATCTGGAGAAATAGATGATTTTGATGTGGAAACATCTAGCGAGCATAATTGTGCAATTACACCTCTTTGCTCCTTTTTTTAGAAGCTTTGTCATACCATTAGAGCTTATTACCTTTCCTGGTTTCCCTGCAATACCCCTTAATTCAACTTCCTTTCCTTCCGTAGAAAATTTCATGAAAAGTTCTTGAAAATTACAAGCTATTGTACCCAGGGATTGTAGCCATTGGACTCCTAGTACAACATCAGCACCTCCCATTGGAATGGAAAGGATTGGGCTAGTCAATACATATTCTCCCATGGATAGCTTGATATTATGGCACTTTCTAGAGCAATTTATTGTTCCTCCATTTCCAACCATCACTTGACACTCTGGTGCTGGATATAAGAAGCAATTCAATTCTTTTCTTACCTTACAATGAATAAAATTGTGAGTACTTCCTAAATCAATCAACACTATTACCTTTTTCTTCTTGATTTTGTCCTTCTATATTGATGGTTTGAGTAGTGGTAATTCCCGCCAATGCATTACAAGATATGGTCAGATTCATTTTTTCTTCATCTAGGCTTTGTTCCTGGAGTATATCCTCCTCTTTTGACCTTTCTTGCTCCTTTTCTTATTCCTCTTCACAATCTATGTAGAATAATTTCTTCTCAGCACACTTATGACCTTTAGTGTATTTGCTATCACAACTGTAACAAAGCCTTTTGCTCTTTTTTCTTCCAATTGTTGTGGTGTCAACTTTATAGGTTGTGGAAGGATAGGGGTAACAACACTTCCATCTTTATAGTTGTGACTGGTATGCTTCCTGGTTGCCATAATTTTGCTTTCCATTTTTCTTGCTAACCTGAATGCTTTCTCTAATGAATCAAGTTCCCAAAGGCAAACATCATGTTGGATATTATCCTTTAAAGTCCCTATGAACACATCAATCCTATGCTCCTCCGGAATATTTTTTACCCTTATGTTCAATTTTTGGAACTCCTCAATGTGCTCCATTATTGAACCAATTTGTTTGAGACTTATCAATTGGCTAAAAAAAGTGTTGCTTTTTGTATCCTCATAATGTGTTGTCAATTCTTCGGTAAAAATTGCCTAAGTGATAATTTGTTTACGAGAGCAAAGCCATTGATACCATACAAACTAATTTGGTTCCAAATATAAAGTTGCAATATGTACCTTTTGTGTGTTTTTCATATTATTGAGATCGATAAATTGCTCCATCTGTAATATCCATGTTGCGGGATCCTTGCCATCAAACTTCCTCATATCAATTTTTGGAATATG
>APFE031380362.1:209627-233014 GCA_000404065.3 Pinus taeda
AAGGGGACATAAATTCTAGTTTAGATTTTTAAAAAAGTATAATTACTCAATTATTCATATCACTCCATAGAGGGATTACAAGTTTTTGAGTAATTAGGGTAAGTGTGAAACATGTCTCTTTAAAGGAAAATCTTTTGTGGTCCTCTAAAGATGGTGGCCATTAGAGGTTCCAAAAGGTTTTGTTTCAAATGCATATGTGGATAATCTTAGCACATGATATTCTTGTTAGATTGATGCATTACATTCATAGTGGTTCAGGTCATTGATGGTATAAACACTCCATCTACATTAGATGGAATTAGTAATTTTCTTATTGAATTCTCAAGAGTTATGGTTGTCCATGTTTCACGCACTCTCTTAAATTTCCATCTTCAGGAAATATTTTGTAAGTTTATTATCTAGCTAGGGTTTTGGATCTTTGCTTTCCTTATCTCGTGATTTTGAGGATAGAAAAACCTTTGTGTGAAGGATTTGTAGGTGGTAACTTGAATTCTTCTTATATACATAGATGTAAAGTTGATAATAGAAAGCTTATGATCATCTAGAGTGAGTCTAGGTTAAAGAAAGGAAAGAGGTTTATCAATAAGGAAGGAGGAAACATTCATCTTGTGCTTGTAGAGGACATTCTCATTGATCAAATTTTACATTATTTAATATTTATCTGGTGAAAGCCTAGATAGAAAATTTCCTAGGAGATGAATTACATTGGAAACCGTGAAAAGTTAAATGCATTATGGGCCAAGTGTTCACCATTTTTCTTATGGATAGTTGGGATTTGTATTACACTTTGAGGTTGTGCAATGTGCATATGAAAGATAATATGGGGGACCTAGCTAACTTCCTAATGAATGCAATGTGACCATAATTATAAAATAAATTCAATGAGTATTTATAAGAAATAACAATGGAAAAAGGATAGTTACCATAGGCCTCTAGGGATGCTAATAAGAAAATATGAATACACATAACTATCATTGTATTAAGATATGTTGCATTTTAAGTATATAATTCTAGTAAGCATATTTCTCACATGTTTGATTTGTGCAGTGATTTATTCCATAAAGAATACTTGATGGTGTTAATGTACTTTAATATATTTCTTTGAATTAATGTTTTCTTTAGAGTATGAAGACATTGTGTTATATTTTAAGTTAAAGTTTTATTATTGAGTAAATATTAGTTTTTATCACTTATTTTTTAAAATTGATTGCAATGGCACCTTTGTCAAAAATATAAAATAACGCTAATTTAATGAATGATATATAATAATTATGTGACAATATGTTTTTGCCACTGAATTGAAATTATATTATAATTACGTAAATACTTGATTACATTTGTAATAATGTTTCAACATTTAATTATTTTTGACTTTTAAATTCTGATATCTAATTACGTCGTAAGGCATTTCCTTTTGAAATTAACTCACCTAATTGCCACCTTGCACAAACCTGCACCATCCGATCAAATGTTAGATGATTCAAGAATAATGTGTCGTCAGACTAATACAGTTTCAATGCAATTTCAACTAACTAACAAGATATGGCATAAAACCCTCCATAATCATGAAGTTAAACTTTTAATTTGTGTTTTCAATTTGTAATAGAAAACTCCTCTTAGCTTTATTCGCCTATGTTCTTGAACATTCTACCCATTTCCTGGTATTTGTGTAAATGCTCCCCTATCCGTCCAAAAAAAATAGCAAAATCATCTCATCTCTCCAGGTCTGTGAAGGTCTCACATTCAAGATCAGCATTATTTTAGTTATCTCATCAACAGATGATCCAATGTTTTTGATCCCTTCCTAATGGAATTTGGGGATTCTTTCGAATCTGAGAAATTTCCATTTTGGGGAACATGCAGCATCGTGCAAGGAAGGAGTAACATTAATAACCAATATTCAATGTGACTAGAAACTTTTGACGTGTACACCTTCAAGGTTGATCCTCCCGGTATTGATCATACATATGATAGGTTTTTTTTTCCTTTAATTGCAGATTTTCTAGATTTGTTAATATTTAGGGCCTAGTGTTTATCTGTTGGTCCTAGCAGGTAAGGAAACTTCTGTCATGTAGACCTTAGAAGAAAAGAAAGAGTTTCCCTGGCCACAGGTCTGACTTCAAAAGGATCCCCATTTTTTTATCATTTTCCTGTCGTTTCATCATTTCTTATGTTAGTTTCCAATTCACAGCCTGAAGGAGATGGTGCAATTGTTAGACGAAGCATTGGAAGCTAATATTTCTGGAACTTTTTTAGGTTTTTTCTCTTCCTTTTCAAATGTCTAGTGTTTCGATTTCGTTATATTTTTGGATATCAATATGTGTTTCAATTTCATCAAATGTTTCAATATCGATATGCATGCAAGCTTGAATTGAAGAATTGAAGAATTTGGATTGTTTTCTCCTACTGGACGAATTTTTAGCTTAGTTTTGTTATTTGATGAATTTGCAATTAAATTGAACCCAATTCATTGAACAAGTAGATGATGAGAATCCAACTCTTTCCCACACCATTAACAACTTAGGCTTAGACATTAGTTAAATGATATCTTTGTACTATTAAATATGCAATATTGAGGGCTGGAAGAGATTTTGTCAACCTTCCTTCCATTGAATTTTTCACTGTGCCCTTAAAACACGCATGCCTAAAAACATATCGAGACACCACCAAGAATATGCAGGATTCAGGGCTCGAAGAGATTTGGCCGACATTCCTTCCATTGAATTTTTCCATGTGCCCTTAAAACATGCATTTTTTGGAAGTTGTCTCAAATTGTGAGATTTTTGTAGCCATTTATTGATCAATTGCAGCAGAAATGGGTTACAGGTCTACTGTTGAAAGGTTTGTGTGTATAATTCTTGCTACTGTGCTATTTGTTGATCACCCTAGGACTCATTTGAAGCAACTATAGAAGATTTTGATGGTAATTCCTAGGATACACTAGAGTTTATTGAGCTTGAGAGTAACTGCCATTATTTTAGAACGCATTTCGACAACGATCCCCGTTACACTCCTTTGATGGCACTTACTTGGGGCTGAAGACAATGCGGTTGATTTAGTGGAGAGAATGCTTAGATTCAACACCTGGTGTGGTTCTACTGGAGCTTATTACACTTATTACTGGCAGGCGACCCATTGAATGAGAAACCCTTACCATGTTTCATTCACTGACGTTGATTGGTCGAAGGCATTTATCGCGGGAAGGTCATATGTTCAAATTCTGGGCTCTATGTAGAGCACCAAAAGACAAGGTATGTTCTGAAATATTTATGCATTTACGCTCAGTATTAGTGAATGCCATTTGCACTTTTCTTAAGGTCAATATGGGTGTTTTCAAATTTAAAGGTTGGAGAGTTCTCAGTGAATACTGTAAATTAATTGGGTGTTCTATGTTTTCGATTTTTTTTTGCAAATTCGTATTTTGTGCTGTATGACAAGAATTACTAAAATTGGGGTTTTAAGGGTTAGGATTTGGGTTCTATGGTTCAAGGTTTAATGATTGGTCTTGTGTGTGTTCCGTGACTATAAATGCGGGTACTCTATGTTTACGTTTTTAAAATTTTTGTGTGGGCTGGTTTCTGTAATGTATAGTGAAATTTGGGCTGCTAAGGTTCAAGGCTTGGGTTGAAGGGTTAAAGTTTGTTTAAGTGGGTTTTGTAATGGTAACGGGGTTTTGTAGTTATAGGTTCCGTGACGTTTCCTTCAGATTTGTTTGTCACATGCATTTCTATGTGTAAGAGGTTTCGAGGTTCCAAGTTGTGTATGTTGAAATTTGGGGGTTTTAGGGGTTAGGCTTTGGGTTCTAGGGCTCAAGTTTGTGGGTTTTTTGGTTAATGACATGGGTATTGAAATTGTTGTTGTAGCTATTGTAACTTCATTCTAGATTTGTAATCTTGTCCCATCTGAAAAAAAGGATTTTAGGCTTTTATGGTCTTAATAGTGTATCGAGTGATTTTGATTAAAATTTCTTGTTCCAGGGTTTTCTAGTTTCTATATAGGATACTGGCTATTTTGGTGGAATGCGTTGAAGGCTCATGCAATGCAAAGGAAGCTAGAAATCAACATGGATAATCAAAGCACTGAAGAAATGGAAGAAACATGTATTTGAATGCTTAAAAATCAATAAAATATGCCCCTAGGATTAAATCAGGCAGATCTTCCCACTTGCCATGGACCTTACTATGAAATTTATTCAATCTGGCCAATAAGCATATTGGAACTTAAACTCTGAAAAATAACCAATCAATGCTCATGTAACTGAATGGATCAACTCGCTGAATGTTTATTTAATTTGACCATTACGCATATTGGAACTTGCACTCTGAAACATAATCAATCAATGCTCATGTAACTGAATAGATCAATTCACTAGATACATTAACACAAAAAACCAACCAAAATTACATCTAAAATCTTCACAAAAATCGTTTTGTTTTTAAACGAGACCAAAGATAAGCTACAAAATCTCAAACAAAAAGTTGAGCATTTCCAGCGAGAAAGGGCCTAGCAGCTTCAAACCATGAACCTTATCACGCTTTTTTGAATTATAGTTAATGCTTATTTGCACTCGAGTTCCTCTTAACCCAAGAACTTCAGTCACCTTTCATACACATTACTAGGCATTTAACCTGGGCCAAAAATACCCAGCCACCTCTCATTCTTAGACAATAGGTAAGTGTTGATAAATGTCTGGTTCCAAAATCATTTAAAAATTTTCAATCAGTTATGTAGCTTTCCTGTGAAGTTGTGAGTAATGACTAATTTCTAATTTTCTACAATTAGTAATAAAACACTATGGGAAAGACGACAACATTTCAAGATAAATTTGGTGGGCACTACAACTTTGCTTCATCAAAGAACAAAATCTAATGATTCAGAAGTACACATGCTAATTGAAAGTTTTTTTCTCCAACTATTAACATCAACGGTGTTCAAGGATGCGGGAAAATAATATTTCTAGATGGGACATATAACTCCAATGTGCTTTGTCCTCGTTACAGAGAACACAAAATATTAATGTCGGTTATAAAAACTATACCACTAGTACTACAAATCATTTATGCTCAAACAGGGTGATTTAAATCATGTAGCAACTTAAGAGGGGCAGTGTCCAGTTTCCAAAATAGCCTTACAATTGGACTAATCAAAATAAAATATGATTCACTTTATAGGCATAGAGTAAATAGGTATCAAAGAGGTAAGGTGCAAGTGGACGATAAATCATATTTACCACAAGACCAGCCGTCAGCATCCAAATGCAATTGAAAGTCTTGTGTTATGATCTCCAAACAAGATCACAAATGATATATTATTCACCAAATTTTAATCTTCCACAAAGGGACAGATTGATCCTCTATGATTTGTCAAACAAATAAAAAAATACCAAAATTATGCATAGAATCATCTTTAAACTGTAAAGAGTATAATATATAGTAACCTAGGAAAGTGATGAAGCACTCGATACCATACACAAATAAAATTCCTTAATAGAAGAAAACACCAATGAAAGTGGTCAAAAGATGCCAAATGAGCTTTGTCAATCTCTTAGATTTACAAAAACAAAGTCAAAAAACCTCTTCAAAGCTAAGTGCTTACTACCAGCCACATCCAATAGAAAAGGTTTTATGGGGCCTGATAAGATCAAAACTTGCTTGACCATGGCAAGATAAACACCGTATCTACCTAATGTATAAGAGAACACTGATAAGCTGGAGGAGGGGTAGGCAGTCCAGTGCCAAAGGATGGTTGCTGTCATTAGTAGAGGAATTGTAAGAACTGGAACCCAACAACAAAGGCTCCATGTTATCTGATGGATACATATATGGCCTTGAGAGTGAGACTGGACTCATATTTCTAACACCCTATGTTGCTCCATATAATCCTTGCTTTGACCTGTCATATGCATTTTGGCCCTGTAGGTTGTAGGATGTAACACTCAAAGCAGCACCAGAATATTGTACTCTATCCAAACACCTATAAAAGCTTCTATCTGTACCATTGGAAGAAGCATAAAGACCCGGAGTTCTTTTACCTGCACTTAACGGAGGCATATATACACTAGCATAGCCTCCATTAGGACGAGGATGCTTAGGCTAAGACTTAGAAACACCTACAAACCTTTTTCTGTCAGCCATAGCTTTCTCTAGCTGAGCTACATGCTTTTGAAGAGGATCTCATGAGAACTACGATTCAAGTTTGTGCTCCTCAATGCACTTTATAACAACTCTCTAAGGAGAAATATCTTTTGTATTTACTTCATTTTGTAGCAACAAATAAAAATATTGGTCAAAAAAGGAATTTCGAATATAACCAACAATACTAAGCCAAAATGATCATCACATAACAAGACATTTTGTATAACAGTAATACAATCATACCTGTGCAGCAGTAGAGTTATTCCCGCTTTTTAAACTTGGCTAAAAGGCTTTCTTAACATCTTTCAGATATTCCTTCAATAAAGGAACTGGTGCAAACTTCTCTGTCAACCCAAATGCATGAGCAAAGTTGAATGCCTCAATTTGTTTTCCACTATTGACTAGGGTGTCTACAACATCTGCATGAAATTGTCACAAAAATTTCAGTTAATCTGAATATGTCACAAACATTTGAACCAAAAGGCATTTTACTGTGAAAGAAAAAAGCCAAACAACTTCAACGGATGTTTCAATAAAGATAACAGCTATGTCAGCATGAGACCATTTTCGTAAGTAAACAGTTCCCCACTCATGAAAGGCCTTATGACACTTTACCATAGTTGATCATCTTTAGGTTCCTTTATTAATATCAACAAAATAACTTACATACAACTTTCTACCTCATAAAAGATGTCTACCTAGTAGAGGCCACTTAGTATCTACCTTGCATATGAAATGTTGAGATCTAAAGAAAAGACAACCGACCCCATCAACTTAGAAACCCATTCACTGGACTAAACAAAAAACATTGGGAAGGTTTACTACAGCGGGGATTACAAAAATTTATCTTCAACTCAATCAGCCACAACCAAGTATACTGATAAAATCCACCAGTCCCTCAAAAAAACCAACCTAGCCATGAATGCCAGAAAAACAACAAAAAGCCTATCTACCACAATGGATGGGAAATTTTTCTAGCCTAGCCACTGAGGCTAACATTATAGAACACCAGCCAACTAACTTGGCATTTCTGATTCAATTCCAAGGGAATGACAGAGCTCAGGTGTCTACCTGTGCCATGCAACTGCAAGAACAAGCTTGCATAAGTCATCTTTATCAAACTCTGATGCAATTCCAGAAGTAGCTAGAAGTTGCAAGAAGGCCCAGGCCTCCAACGAATTTCCATTGGCAACATATCCTTCAAGGTTTATCTTCGATTTCCATTCATGTGCAATACTTTTGGCTTGCTGCTTTATATTTAAGGGCAGAACTAGATGTTCAACACCCAAAATAGGATTTGTCAAAACAAGTACAAGAAATTCCAGTAATAACGTACAGGCCCGACGTAGAGCCGGGAAGCCAGGCTCTTTCTTGTCACTTGACTTTTGTTCAAGAGAATAAAACCCCTCCAAGGACTCTAACACTAACCGTGATGGGTCAATTGCAGAGTTTAATGCAGAGAGAATCTCATTGTTAAGCCCTATTTCCAATTGCAAAAGTCATTAAGAATGGGAAGAAATGATTTAGGGATTATAATATTTGAAAATTGCTATCTTTAAAGTATTATAAAATGAGTTTAGATATTTATATAACAATAATAATATTTAAGTGACGTTGAATAATAGTAGTAGTGTCAAATTTTGAGATTTTTGTAGCCATTTATTGATCAATTGCAGCAGAAATGGGTTACAAGTCTACTCTTGAAAGGTTTGTGTGTATAATTCTTGCTACTGTGCATCTATTCATCATCAGTTTGTGTTGGGTGACTTTGACTACAAAGATGCACTGCATAAATCTATTATATTTTTGTAGGATCAACGTACTGTCCAACAATAGCTACAAGATAAGGTGGAGAGGAGATTCTGCTCTCATAGATGGACAAATCCAAAATGTAATAACAATATTTTCTCATTTTGGTATTGCCATTTATTCGTGAATGTTTTAGAAATGTTGTTTCCTAACTAGATCTTGCAAATCCCGCAAATCCTTCTGCTTCACACATATTGCAAGGAGGGCCATCAAATAGCAGAGAGCAGCCCAGTCAAAAGTTGCTTGCATTTCTACAATGGCATAGATTTCCTAAAAGCTCAGGCTGCAAGCCCTCTTTCTGTTATGGCTTTCACATCCTTCCCCTTGTTTTCTGCAAGTAAGTGGGCTTGTATTCTTCTATTCTTAATTGCTTGCTTTTGATGTATCCCTTGAGAATCAGGGTGCTCTACCCTTGGGGTGTAAGAAGATTGCTAAAGTGTTGTTTAGTTCTGGGCTATTTCACTAGGTAGAAACCCAAAGGATAAGGTGGGTATGATTTTAGAGCACTATATCTCTTTCTACAACCATTCTACATGTATACTTTTGTAATTCTTGGTACCTACAACAGAGGACATTCTATCAATACTGGTGAGTTTCTTTGTTCAGTAGGGTAACTGATTGAGAGTGTGTTTTTTGTTGTGCATGTTATGGAAACTGTGAATATATACCACAGTGAGTGATGACTGTGAGATTGTTATAGAATCTTTGAGATTGGTTATGTCCACATCTCCAATAAATAAGTTTCAGCAGATTGAGATTCTAAATAAAGAAATTCAACAATAATGATTTTAGTGTGTTTACAAAGATAAACCAGAGATTTTTTCCAAATATCTTGAAGTGCATTATGAGCAATTAGCATCTCCGCTAAGGAAATCCAATGATAATGATATTGATATGTTTACAAAGAAATACAATATTTCTATATGGGTCATTTGGTGAGTATTATTGTATGTGACTTCATAAATTATGTACGATCCCACAATGTATATCAATGCTCCTCTCGTGGGAGTCGCAGCTAAGCTCCATAGCAACAACATGGAATCACAGTTTGAATTCAAAAAGTTATGATAGTTTTCATAATGAAAATGACGAACTCAATGATGCTCATTTTTTGGAAGTTGTCTCAAATTGTGAGATTTTTGTAGCCATTTATTGATCAATTACAACAAAAATGGGTTACAGGTCTACTGTTGAAAGGTTTGTGTGTATAATTCTTGCTATTGTGCTATTTGTTGATCACCCCGGGACTCATTTGAAGCAGCTACAGAAGATTCTGATGGTAATCCCTAGGATACGCTGGAGTTTATTGAGCTTGAGAGTAACGACCATTATTTCAGAACACATTTCGACAACGATTCCCCTCAAACTCCTTTAATGGCACTTACTTGGGGCCAAAGACGATGTGGTTGATTTAGTGGAGAGAATGCTTAGATTCAACAACTGGTGTGGTTCTACTGGAGCTTATTACACTTATTACTGGTAGCCGGCCCATTGAACGAGAAAGCCTTATCATGTTTCATTCACAGATGTTGATTGGTCAAAGGCTTTTATCACAGTGATTGGTCAAAGGCATTTATCACAGGAAGGTCATATGTTCAATCCCACAAATAAATAAAGAATGGCTCCTCTTAACACCATGTAAATTGAGTACCCTATTCAGTTCGCTGACCACCCTACAATTAGAGAAGAGAAATGGAGGAAAATGGCAAACAAAAGTAGATAAGCCTTTTATTTGGGCACCAGCAGTTGTAGTTTTGTTGAGGTTTTTTGGTTTTTGGATTGATCCATAAACTCCTTTTCTGCTGCATCATAGAGACAAGAACACCCACTTGGGAACTTATAGCTTTCTTCATCTTTCACAGTTTGTGCACGTCCATTGAAGTTGGTATTAGAGAAGCGTCGGCTTGTCTCTTGATTCCAAATTCAAAGTAAATAGATTGAGATTTCATGTAACACAAAAAGTAATCATAAATTTATCCAAATTATACTAATTTATGAAGAAACCATGACCATGAAAACTTCATATTTTCATTCAAAACAACATAAAAACCAATATAAGTCTGAATGCAATTGTTGAATTTTGATTAATATCAAGTATTACTACTTTAAATGGGATTGAAATAACCTTTTCTTTGCATAATTTCAAAAAAAAAATTTAAAAATTCAATTCAAATACTCCTTATAATCTAGTATTTATAAATTCCTCTTGAGGAATAAAAAAAATCAAATCCTCATATATCTAGTTATCTTTTTACAAAAAGCATGGACATGAATTGATGCCAAAAAAAAATCTCAAAAACTTAACTCTGAAAAATTTATTTGTGGTATGAAGAGAGCAGTTGTTACAAGAATGATTATTTTTTATAAAAAGATATTAGATCATATGTTATTAATGCTTATGCTATCTATATGGTTCTTCATGTATACTAATTATAATATGGATACTTAGCTGAAATATCTGTTGTGTGGTATCAAGAAAGCAACCATTGTAAGAATGATTACTTTTTATAAAAGGATATTAGAGCATATGTTATTAACACATATGCTATCTATAGTATTTTCATGTATACTAATTCTAATTTGGATCTTATATCTTTTACGTCTGTCTTTTTTTTGTATGTTTTACTTTGTTTCTTTTGTTGGTAAATTTCTCTCTCATTAATATGATTTAACAGATTTTAAATTTTAGATAAAATTTATTAAGACGAGGCATACCAAATTGAGATTTTGACAACTGCCATTTGAACTTTATCTGCATCGAGATCTATACCTAATTTTAGCTCTACTATTTACTTACAATCTGTCGCACTAAAATCTCTAAAAAAAATGCTTTCATGGAAATTGTTCATCAATAAAGTTATTAAAAAATCCATAATTCAATGAAAAGACATGTAAAGTATGGAACCTTTATATAAATGTAAAATCACTGAATAGTGTGATGTTGATAACCTGCTCAAAATTCTGACAATAAAAGAGGTGAACAAACTAACGAATATCGACACTTTTGTTTTTGTTTTCTTATACATTTGGTGTACAAGTGGAGAAATGGAAATTTATTTATGATTATAAAAATGGAAATAAGAATGATTTGGAAATGTTTTTTTTAATGTTTTAAAATTGTTTTAGGCATTAATAAGTGGACACCAGAAAAAGGAAAAGAAAAAGAAAAGAAAAAAATGATTGGAGATAATCTTTTATAATTTTGTAAATGTTACTGAGGTCCAATGGTCAAACGTAATATTTATAAAAGGTAATTGACTGGTCTATGGATGAAGCAAGCATTTGGAGCCTAATTTGTGAAGTCTGAGAATAAAATAGGTGAAGAACCTAACGAATATCAGCACTCCTAGTTTTGTTTTGCTATACATTTGGTTTACAAGTGGAGAAATTGAAATTTAGTTTTGATTATAAAAATGGAAATAAAAATGATTTGGAAATGTTTTTTTAATGTCTTAAAATTGTTTTAGGTATTAATAAGTGGAAACTAAAAAAAGAAAATTAAAAGAAAAAAATGATTGGAGATAAACTTTTTATAATTTTGAAAATGTTATTGAGCTCCAATGATCAAACAAAATATTTATAAATAATTGATTGGTACGTGGATGAAGCAAGCATTTCAAGCCTAATTCGTGAAGCTAATCCAAGAATTTAAAGCCGAACAGTAATGCCCTAACCAGACACCCAATAGGGCATAAACGGTGGGTTTATTTTTAATCATCTTAAGGACATTTGGAAGGAATATTTGTGAGAATTCTTGAGACATTTCAAGGTTAAAGTCTTGGCATAATTCTAAGGGTATGTCCAGAGAGTTGTTGCAAAAAAATATAAATATATGAACCTAGAAATCTGAGGTAGCTCCTGTGAGTTGGCAATGTATAATCTTCGTGCAAATGCTTGACACCTTTTTTAGGTTAAAGTCTTGGCATAATTCTGAGGGTAAGTCAGAATGAGTAATGATAGGACAGACAACCTTGTATAGAAATTGCAATGATATTTTTCTTAAAGGTGACTTAATTGTATCACATTGATTTTGACATGACAACATCAGTAAAATGATATAAGTCATTCCATCTGGTACACCTACGTTTGGTGCATTAATCATTGTATGAGATTGAGGGAATGTCATGGAATTCTTGATTAGAACTATTGCTTGATTAACAACAGTGTGAACATTGTCTTGTACAACAAGCCAATCAAAGAATTTAAGGTTGAACAATGATGCCCTAACGAGACATACACTAGAGCACAAATGATGGGTTTATTTTGAATCCTCTTAAGGAAATTTGGAAGGTAGATTTGTGAGAATTCTTGCCACATTTTTAAGGTTAAAACCTTGGCACAATTCTGAGGGTAAGTATAGAGAATTGTTGCAAACAAATACAAAGATCTGAACTTACAAATATGAGGCAGCTTCTGTGACTTGGCAATGTCCAAGCTTTCAACTATCCCTTGGTATGAGTGAATTTTGTATCCCTAGTTTAAGCTTATCCAAGAAAAATAGTCGAACATGAATATACGTCCTTTCTTGAGGCTATTGTGGAAGATTTGTTCTACAAAACTACATCATACTTACATATTGTGGTCTAGGTGTTAACAATGAGCACTAAAGTTATTTTAGTTAGAATGAGTAATGATAGGACAAACATCCTTGTATAGAAATTGCAATGAGGTTCTTCTTAAAGGTGACTTAATTGTATCACATTGATTTTGACATGACAACATCAGTAAAATGATATATAAGTCATTGCAACTAGTACACCTATGTTTGGTGCATTAATCACTGTATGAGATTGAATGAATCTGGTGCATTCTCGATCAGAACTATTGCTTGATTGACAACAGCATGAGCCTTGTGTTGTACAACAATTGTATAATTGGTGCATTAATCACTGTATGAGATTGAAGGAATCTGGTCGCATTCTCGATCATAACTATTTCTTGATTGACAACAACATGGTCCTTGTGTTGTATAACAATTGTATAATTTGACTGTAAAGGATTTAAGGAGAAGAAATGTTGTTTTTTCTGATCCTAGCAAGGATTATCAAATATACTATTTATTGGTCCCTATGGTATACATTGTTTGGACCTTGTTTTCTCCCTCCATTGTAACTGCATAAAAATGTTAGATTCATAGGACAGGGTACCATTAATCATGTGATCCAATGATCTTGGATGTTTTCTGATTGAATTCTTCAAAACCTATTTCCATTTGATCTTCCAAAATGTGAAGATAGTTTTATTGGTTGGAACAATGCTACAACTTACAAGTTACAATAACATAGATTCTATTTTGCATAATGCTTTCCACCTTGCAATCTTTTTGTGGATATGGTTAAGCAATATTCTCTTCAATTAAATAATAAATTCTTGTGTGTAGAGTCATTGGGTTTACTATAGTAATGATCGTAACATTTTGCAGTGTTTTGTTTGTTGTTATGTAGTTTAGTGGTTGAGAGAGCGCATTACCATGTTAATGAACCAAAGTCGAACTTAGAGATCAGAGCCATCAATTATAAGTTGGTTGAATTTTATGAGATTTATATGCAATAATAATTCAATAATTAAAAAAAAATATAGACTTAGGCACCCTAAATCAACTTCATTTTATACATATTTAGAATTCCATTTACGCTACATATTTACATCTTATGTAGATTTTCCCATTCCCATGTCAAGATTGTTCCTCAATTTATGCTTTACGATGTTTCCTTTACAACATTTAATACAAATAATAATATATTTTTTTTCATACAAAAAATTATTTAATAATTATATATTAATTAATTTTCAAAAAATATGAGATTCAATGAGATTCAATTATATGTTATGAAATCTTTAATAAATTTCCCCTCTAACACTATGCTTTGAATTGTAACTCAAGTTTAATATATTGCATAATAATATATATGTATATTATGAATTTAATTATAATTTAGTTAACTAATGTTTCAGAACATTATATAAATTAAATATAAACATCTAATATATTTTATTTCATTATTTTAGTACAATTCATATTTTTAATAAAATTCAATTTAAAAATCACGGCAAACAGAGGAAGCTTATTCATCCATAAATAATAATTTTTATTTTAAGTCAACCATCAAATATCCCTACAAAAAATATCTCTACAGCAAACGCGTAATTCAATTCATTAGTAATCTTTAAGATTTTAAAATAGTTAGTCATATATATAATTCTTAATTGAAATGTAGGTAAGTAGTTAAAATTGTGATGGAAATTTGATTTGTAAATGTATTTGGTATGAAATATAGAAAAATATGTGGAATTTTAAGAAATTAATTTAAGGTGAATAAGTAATAAGGTAGCTTTGTATTAAAACAATATAGGACAAATTCTAATAACTACCTTTACTTTTATATATAACTAAATTGAAGTTTAAACTTATAATTTTTATACAAGTACCATTTCAGTTTATCAATCAAAATCAGTTTTTAATATATATATTTCAAAGCTAAATAAATTCTTTTAATCATTATATTTCTCATCCAAAATCATTATATTAAGAAATATATAATTTTTCTAATTATCTTAATGTAGACAAATTTATTGATGATATCAAGTATGTTTAGTCACATAAATGTGTCTCTATTGCTAGAGCACCTTGTCAATCAAGACTACCCTTTCTCATAATAGTTTTATTTGTAGGTAAATACATGATATTAAAAGAATTATCAAAATCGTAAATAAAAGTAAACCAACGTATTCATGGCATAACAATTGAATTTAATGTAGAAAGTTTGTTTCACGATTGTTTGTGTGTCTTAGGTTAGAGTTAGTTACTATTTTCTAGGAGATGGTTTTAATCTCCATAAACTAAATGTAAACTTATATATTTAAGATTTTATGATTAAGGACATAGAGCGTTATGTTTTAACAGTCTCTAGGTGTAGCTTTCTCACCTGTGAGCTGCTAGTTTTCAATGTGTAAGTTTCATTCCAGTTTCATCTTTCTATTTTTTAACATGGTATTAGAGTATAGAGAATTAGGTCTGTGGTGAGTGTGCTTTGGTGGTTGAGTTGAGCCTTGGTGGCTGATTTAATTGCTTTTGTGACAAAGTGATGAAATTTGGAGGAACCCTCATCAACGATGGTTTTATGGGTAAAACCCATGTTGATCAGCACTGGCTTTGCATTGTGAAACAATGCTTATTAGCATTGGTTTTACGGGTCAAACCCACACTGATCCAAACAACTTACAAAATTTTTCCTGAGTGTGAATTGCAATACGGTGAAAGGGTGTTATTGTTTTTCCTTGTTAGAGGTAGGCTGAGACTAGAAGTGATTGAGTTGGTGTTCCTATTCACCGTTTTTTTTAAAGACATCTCTCTGGAGTTGGATCCGTAGCACCCAGATCTAGAACTATAGGAGGATCTAGAGTTTGATCCATAGATCAACAGTTGGAGGATCTAGATTTTGATCCATAGATCAACTATTGGAGAATCTAGTGTTGGATCCATAGATCAAGTGCCAGATTATTGGATCTATAGATTGGACTAGTGGATCTATAAGTGGAGTCGCGGTTTTGTCACAATGAATAAATACATTGCAAAGATGTACCTTAATAACAACAATAAGCTCGATGGGTAAAATTAATCTAAGTGGAAGTTCAAGTTCCATACATTGCTCAAGGGTTTTAGTGCGTGGACAATTGAAAATAGAGATGAAGTAAAGCCGACTACAATTGGTGGTTCCATAGTTGAATCAATTCAGGATTGGGAGAAGAGGGAAAATAAGGCAAAGGTGTTGTTGACGATGTCAGTAAAAGATAGTATAATCCATGACATTTGAGAATGAAAAATTGCTAATGACATTTGGGTGATGCTCAAAGGTTTGTATGAGACTAAAAATATGAATCAGTTGTTGTTTCTGAAGAGCAAGAGTCTCTCCATCAAAATGGAGGAGAATGAATCTATGTTGCGTTCATTTGACGGATAGAAGAATTGAGAGACAAGTTGAGCGACATAGGGGAGAAAGTGTCCAATACAGATCTTGTCACAATTACATTAAATGGTGTGAAAAAGGATTATCAATTGTTCATTAGAGGGCTTGCGACAAGGGAGAAAGTTCCACCTTTGAAGAGTTTACAGGGATATTGATGCAGGAAGAAGAGAAGTGTATGAATCTGAAGCCTCAGAATGAAGATTTGGCATTGGTAGCGAAGAAAAAGTTCTTCAAAGGGAAACCAAGAGGAGGACGGAAAAGTGGTGGTCCATTCGAGAAAAATCCCTTTCAAGGTATGTCATCTGATAGAAATGATTTAGGAATTAAGTGTTTTTACTGTGGCACAACTGGTAATATTGCTATAGATTGTTATAAAAATAAGACTAATGAAATGAGACATAGACACAAGAGGCATACAAAGAATTTTGTTGGCTAATATTAGAATCATGATCTTAAATTATTTGTGTCTGATACTACTCTTTCTGCTGAGACTGATGAGGCTGAAATTTGGTTTGTGGATTTTGGAGCATCCACTCATATGACACGCAATAAAAGCTGGTATGAAAATATCAAGGAGACCAACATTGGTGTGAACATCTACCTGGGAGATGACAGAGCAAATCAAATTAGAGGGTAAGGAGATATTCCTGTGATATTGCCTAATGGTAATATCAGGAGCATCCATAATGTAATGTATGTATCTGGTATTAAAAAGAATTTGATCTTTGTCTCCATGATTGTAGATCATAATTTACAGCTAGAATGTTTTAAAACTTACTATGTTATAAAGGATTTGCTGAATAATTAGAAGTCGACCGCATCAGGATTACGAGTTGGAGGCCCTTTTAAGTTGAATGTTTTAAGCATGCCACATCAATATTTAACTTCAACAACTATGAAAACATGGAATCTTTTGGCATCAATGGTTTGGTAACATCAACCTTCATGACTTATTGTTGCTATAGAAGCAAGGAATGGCTGATGGACATCTCGTTTTAAAGAATGAACATATTGATTGTGAAGGTTGTGCACTTGGGAAAATGCACAGGGATGAATTTCCACAAACTTGCGCAAACTTGTACATATTGATATATGTAGATCAATGTAGATAAGGTCCTTAGGTGGATTTTATTATTTTTTGCTATTTGTTGATGGTTGCACAAGATATTCTTAGGTATACTTTCTTGGAGGGATAATTCATACTTTTGAATATTTTAAAGAATTCATAAATATGGTTGAAAAGCAGACAGGGAAAGTCATCAAAATTTTCCACTCAGATCAAGCGAGAGATTAAAGGCTTGGAAAATTCATCAAATATTGTAGATATCATGGGATAGAAAAACAATTTATAGTACCCCACACTCCACAATAGAATGGGGTCGCAGAGAGGAAGATCAAAAATCTAGTGCAGTGTGCACCCAACATGATAAAAGGGAAGAACCTATCCAATGGTTTTTGGGAAAAAGAAATTAGCAATGTAGTTCTTAGAGAATAGAAGGCCAACTGGGTGTCTTGATCTCAATACTCCATTTGAGGCTTTGTATGGTTTCAAACCTGTAGTCCATAACTTAAGAGTATTTTCCTCTAAAACTTTTGCATACATTCCTAAGGAAGATAGGAAGAAACTAGATGTTAGAGCTATAAAGTGCATGTTTGTAGGGTATCATTCTGATTTCAAAGCATATAAGTTGTTCAGTCCATCTACTCACAAGGTGTTTGTGAGTATAGATGTTATATTTTATGAACAGGTTGATGAACGGAATAAGGACAGAAGTTATGATGAGTGGCACATGCCTTTACTAATTGATGACAGTAATGATGAAGCCAAAGAAAGTCATTTACAATATCAGCAACAACAAAAGGAGGAACCTAGTGATGTGGATAAGTTAAGCAATCAAAGTCCATTAGAGGTGAGCACAAAATCACAAAGGAAAAAATTGAGGCAAGTTTGTGTTGTGTGTGGAGCATGATTGTTCAGAGGTATTTGTTTCAGCCATATGTATACCCCAGGAAGTTTTGTACACCCCTCCACGCGGGGGGGTGCGGGGGGGACTTGTGCCCCCGACGGGGGTCCAGCGTGGCTGATCCCCCCTGGCTGGGGGGTTCGGGGGCCAGCGGCCCCCCAGAAGGGGCTCAAGGGCAGCGCCCCCGAAGCTAAAAACAGATGTAAATTTGCCAAGTAAAACTATAGTAATTTCTAGTCAATCTGGGCCGTTCATTAGGTGGATGATCTGACGGTAGAACTTATGTTTAGTTTAGGGTTTTTTGCCCTAGAAGGAAACCCCTCTCTTTGTATGAGGGTATTTTATTTGAGGCTTTGAGATAGATGTGTATTATGTGTGAGCGAGAAACTGAGAGGTGAGACTGTGAGAGAAGACAGAGGATATTACAACGGATCTGTTGTAGGTTGTGTCTCTTCATTTTGCTAGATAATAGAAAGGAAGGACTGGCTGTTCGGGGTGGATGTAGCCCAAATTGGGTGAACCACGTATATCTATGTCTCTCTTGTTTTGTGTGTTTTTTTGTGTTTATATTTCTGCAATATTTTATCTGTTCCATTGCTCCGTAATATATAATATTCTAACAACTGGTATCAGATCCGAAGTTCTATTTGGCTGATAAGCTCACAGGAAAGAAGGGTTCCTAGTTCGAGTGGGAGTAATGGCAGAAAATGGTAAGTTTAGGGTCAAGAAATTTAATGGAAAAAACTTCTCGCTGTGGAAGATGCAGATGGAAGATTATCTATATCAGAAAGATCTATACCTACCATTGGGCGTAAAATCAAAGAAGCCGAAGGATATGGACGATCAAGAATGGAACCTTCTCGATAGAAAGGCACTCAGAACAATACGGTTGTGCCTTGCAACGTCGGTCGCCTTCAACATTTCGAAGGAAACAACGACAGAGGGTTTGATTAAGGCATTGGAGAAACTATATGAAAAACCCTCAGCCTCAAACAATGTTAGGGTCCCACCCTAACCCCCTTATCTATGTAATGGGACCACGTCGTAGTTAAGAGTCAATAAAGCCCATATTAATAATTGTAAGTGGTTAATCTGTAATTAATAAAGGAACCACAGTTAGTTGCAAATGGGCTGACGGTATTAGTAATAAACGGTATTGACCCATGGTATTACTTGTAGGAGTCATATATATAGGATAGTAACTCCCTGCGAGGAGCATCGTGTCTTATTTTTGTAATCGAGCCCTGCTCTATTGGAGGTTGCCCCCTCGAAGAGGCAAGTGAACATTACTCTCTGAATAATAAAGTCTTCGCTATTCTATGTTCTAGATATCTTTTCTTTGCATATTCTGTGTTATTGGTCTCCTTTCTTCGCATATTCTATATTTGGGTATCATTTGCAGGTTAAGAAGCATAACAAGTGGTATCAGAGCTCTTTCTAGGGCCGGTGGGATCTCCAATTAGTAGCAATTTTTTTTTGGCTCGAGACGTGCTCCGGCGTCTTTAAACCACGAGATCTGTCGTTGAGCGCATAAATCTGCGGATTTGGGGAGGCATGCACGTAGGAAATACAAGAGGTGGTCACGTCTGTTGGACTCCCCTGTAACCCTTGTGGGTACCCCTTCGAGTAGTAGTGCATTAGACAGAACCGTGCACGCACTGTCTTCCACGTACCCTCTGGGTATATCGGAAGCCCCATAGGCTCCCTGAAAACCTCACCATAGATAAACCAGCGTCCGTCTTGCGGCTACAGTATACCGAGAACAGCACTCGGAGAGATTACTCGCCCGTACGATAGGGTAGTCGGGTGGTACGGCTAAGGGTACGATCGACCCTCCTTAGTTAGAGCCCTGAAACATTGGGCCGAGTACTACTGCCAGACCCTTATGTATATTGCGATCTGTAGCACCGGACACTCCCCAAGACCCTAGTTCCTTTTTACTCATCATCTCTTCTAGATCCGCTTGAGCAAAGGAGTGCAGCAGCAGCAGACATTGGTCCCAACCAGCTAGTTCTCTTAGATCCAGCAGACCAGAAGCATTGTTCAGGGTTCCTATACCAGGGTATAATTTTCGCAGGACTTTTGGCCACATTGACATTTTGAGGATTTGGCGACTGCAGTATTGATCAAGAAGGAGTAAAACTCCGTTAGGAGTTTTCTGAAAAAAATAAAAAAATAAAAATAAAAAATAATTCTGAGATGTTCTGGGACACTTATTGGTGATATAGCCCATTAAAATCAGGACGACGAGCTGAGCACCGTGGTACCATTCAATTAATTGGGCAAAAATATTTTTGGCGGTCCCACTTTTTTTTCATCACAACGGTCTATGGTAGAAACTAGAGCTCAAGCGATGGCCAATGAAAGGATGGACAAACTGGAGGAAACGGTGAACAAAATCCACACTCAGCTGGACAGAATAGATCTGGATAACATGGAAAGAATTTTGAAAGGAGTGAGTCTCCAGCTACAGAAATGGCAAGGAGAGGGCAAGGAGGATTTGAGGTCAAAGGACAAGGAGCAAGCCCACAAGGAGGGGTGTAATGGCTATGAAGGCATTTACAGTGAATCTAGCCACTCTCCTCACGACTGGCACACCCATTCACCACGCAATCAACGACTTCCTAAGTTGGCTATGCATAAATTTGATGGTTCTCACCCAGCAACATGGCTATCACAAATGGACCAGTATTTCAAATTGAATCAGATCCTAGATGATGTGACTAAGCTTGTGTTGGGAAGCATGTACTTCGACAATGAACGGTGGCAATGGTGGGAATGGCATCACCGCTCCAATGGCTATTTTAGGACTTAGGCCCAATTTACCAAAGCTCTTAAAGATTGCTTTGAACAAGAAGATTCTTATTTGGGTCTTCTCACTAAGCTCAGACAGACCAGTACAGTAGAGGAATATATTAATGCTTTTGAAAGGTTAGCTTTTCGTACTAAGGGTCTCACAGATGAGTTCTACACGGAATGTTTTATCAGCGGTCTTAAAGAAGCCATCAGAGCTCAAGCGCTACTTTCACCACCCTCCCACGTGGATGGAGGCTTGCAAGGTAGCTCGTAAGGTGGAACGTGCATTAGCAGCCCAATACAGTCGGCCAAATTTCCCCGCTAAAGGTCGCTTCCCACAGGTGTCACACACGACTCAAACGCTTAAGGTCCAAAAGGTGTCCCCTACAGAAATGGCCGAAAGAAGGAAGCAAGGACTATGTTACTACTGTGATGACAAACACTCCCCAAGTCATAAATGTAAGGAGCCCAAATTCTTTCAAATAGATGCCATTGACTCCAACTCAACAGAGGAAGATCGTACAATTGGGGAACATGACCCGCTAGAGGACGATAACCAACAGGACGATGTCCCTGACGAACCAGTTATTTCGTTGCATGCCCTGGCAGGGATTTCTTCTCCTCAAATGCTCAAAATCAGAGGGTTTATTAAACATCGCCCAGTAGTGGTTTTGATTGATAGTGGAAGTACACATAATTTCATCCATCAAAGAGTCACAGAAACAATGCACTGCTTTGTACGAGCAGTTTCTAACTTCCAAGTTCAAATTGCAGATGGGGGCACAATGAAATGTGAAGGCCATTGTGAAAATGTCAAACTTCAAATGGGGGATTATAAGTTGAAAACCCACATGTTTGCCATAAACATGGGGGGTTGTGACATTGTCCTAGGAGCTGACTGGCTCTGCACTCTTGGGCCAATCACAATGGATTTCCAGGAGTTGTATATGAGTTTTAAGCAGAACAACCACACACATACCCTCCGAGGACTCCAGGCGGGAGCCGCCTCTATCATAAGCTTGCATAGGATGGAAAAAATGTTAAAAAAGGGCAATCATGGAGTGGTAGCTCAATTTAATGCCATCCAGGGAGTTGAAACCAAGCAGTCGCCACTTCATCCTGAGATGCAACAAATTTTAAACAACCATCTGCTGGTCTTTGACAAGCCTCATGGGCTTCCACCATCACGAGGGGAACATGACCATAGCATCACCTTGGTTCCAGGGGCCCAACCCCCAAATGTGCGCCCATACAGATATCCGTTCACCCAAAAGAACAAAATAAAAAAAATCATCAAGGAACTTTTGGAAGCAGGGGTCATTCGTCCCAGCATCAGTCCTTATTCATCCCCAGTGGTTATGGTGCTCAAAAAAGATGGGGAGTGGCGGATGTGTCCTGAATTCAGGGCCCTCAATAAGCTCACAGTAAAAGATAAATTTCCCATTCCAGTGGTGGATGATTTGCTGGATGAACTCAACGGGACTCAATTTTTCACGAAGTTGGATCTTCACTCAGGTTACCACCAGATCCGCATGAAGGAAATCGACATACCCAAGACTGATTTCAGAACTCATGAAGGCCACTATGAATTCCTGGTCATGCCATTTGGTCTTTGTAATGCCCCCTCTACTTTTCAGAGCCTTATGAACCACATTCTCAAACCATATCTCAGGAAATTTGTCCTTGTCTTCTTCGATGACATCCTCATCTATAGTTGCACGTGGGCAGCACATCTTCAGCATGTAGATCTACTCTTGCAACTGCTACGCAAGCAGAAATTATTCGTGAAGATGTCCAAGTGTTCATTTGGCATGGCCGAGGTGGAGTATTTGGGCCACATTGTGGGGCGTGAGGGTGTCAAGGTGGACCCCCAAAAGATCCAAGCAATGCAGGAATGGCCTCAACCTAAGACCTTGAAGAGCTTACGTGGATTTTTGGGTCTACAGGCTATTATCGTAAATTTGTCCGCAACTATGGTCGCATAGCGAAGCCCCTCACCCAACTCCTAAAGAAAAACTCTTTCTTCTGGAATGAGGAAGCACAACAGGCCTTTACAGCTCTAAAAAATGCCATGTGTTCCACTCCAGTTTTAGCACTACCTGACTTCACCAAATCTTTCTTCATTGAATGTGATGCTTCAGGGACAGGTATTGGGGCAGTTTTAATGCAGGAAGGGAGACCATTGGCCTTCAAAAGCCAGCAACTCAGTGGGAAGAATCAGGGCCAATCTACATACGAGAAGGAAATGATGGCCATCTTACATGCAGTTGACACCTGGCGACCTTATTTATTGGGGCGACATTTCCAAATCCGCACAGATCATCACAGTATTAAATATTTTTTGGAGCAACGCCTCTCCTCCCCACAACAAAATAAATGGCTAGCCAAAATGTTGGGATATGATGATGAGATCATATACAAGAAAGGAAAAGACAATAGTGTAGCAGATGCATTATCTCGCCAGTTTGAAGAAGAAAGTACCCTGCTAGCTATTTCCCTCCCCAATCCAGAATGGATTGAAGAAGCTCGCAGAGAATGGTTTTCACACCCTGAGCTCTCCCAACTCATTTCTCAATTACAGGCCGATCCAAATCCCACCAAAGGCTACTCGTGGTAGGATGATATTCTTCGCTACAAGGACAGAGTCGTAATATCACCAACATCCACCTTCAAAAGTCGCATTTTGGCAGAGATGCACTCATCTCCCATTGCAGGAC
>APFE031380365.1:0-15782 GCA_000404065.3 Pinus taeda
AAATGACTTAGAAAATATATAATATAGGCAATCCAACCCATTCCCTTGCCTCTAGGGGTCGAGCTCATCATCCTAGGAGCTGTTTCAACAAACTCTAAACAAAGCACTACAATCTAGGCAGTCAAAACAACTTGCCTCTATAAGGTAGGAAACCAATTCATTCATTAAATTTTCACTCTTTGGTGAATGAATCTTCTAGAACAAGTAACTAAGTGTCAAAATTACATCATTTTTAATCAATTAAATCAAGCTGGGTCAAAAATCACATCAAGAGGTGAAACTAGTCATAACTGGTCGAAATTCTGAGCTGGAAGGTGAAAATTTGACCAAAAATCTCTATGCGTCGCGCCCCTGAGCTCTATGCGTAGTGCGCCTTTCAGCCTGATTTTGGGGCACTTACCGGAATCCACATTGAGCTCATGATAGCTCTTTGGAAATCACTGGAAGTCTACTTTCCAACCCAAGTGGAATTTTCCAATTTGGTGTTCGTTTGCCCCTCCAAAAGTGCATTCTCCCAAGACTGCTTCCTGTGTGTCAAAATAGGGGCAGTGAGGTCATTTTTTGCATGTTTTTTTACCATTTGGGGACCCATAACTCACCCAAACTTCTTGTCCAAGTACCAAAATTCATGATTCTCCATGAAAAATCCAAAACTGCAAGTCGTTTGTGATTTAGACCTCCCAATCTTATGGGTCGCGCGCGGCGCGCAAGGAGGTGCACGGCGCACTCGGTTTGAGGCACGTGGCACATAGAGCCTGGCATAGCTCCTTTTTGTAGGGGACTTTTGGAGGCCTTCCTGGTGTCAAAATCAGGTACAGGATAGCTTGCTGGAAAGGTCTTTGAGTCTAAGTTCCAACCCAACTAGATTTTTTCAATTTGGAGTTCATTTTCCTTGTCAAAAAATCAAATCTCCCAAGACTGGTCAAAATGTGCCAAATGAGGCTGCCTCAAGGCAGAGTGCTGTTGCAGTCAACGTTTGAATGCCTTCCTCAACTCCAAATTGAGCTCATGATATCTTGTTGGAAAGCACTTTTTGTCTAGTTATCATTTGACTCATCAAGAAAGTCATTTGGCCAACCAAACTAGGAGAAACCTTGATTTTCCCAAGGTCACTTCAGAGGTGCATCAATTCTCCTGAGACAACGGTATTTTTGACATTTCTTTAAAACAATGATACCTGTGTAAAAAGTGAAGGAGTTTTCTCTTTCTTGGCCTGTTGTGGACAAAAAACTCTCTCAGTTTTACAAAATTCATCTTTTATTGCTCAGAAACATCATTTTAGTGAAACCTATCCCGATGTGTGAAACAAGGAATTTTGTCAAAATGAAGCGAAATGAAGGGGATAAGGGGCTTCTAAATTCTTGGGGAAATTTTGGGAAGTAGGGAGGGATGTTAGGAAGCATGGGAAAGTGGAATCTCAGAGATCAAGTGAGGGGAAGAGGTCCAAAAGGGCAAAACACAGGCCTAGCCTAGAAAATTGCCAAGTTGTGGCAAGAAACTAGGGTTTGTGCAAAAATGAGGAATTTGGGGGATCTCAGTGATGGGAAGTGTTTCATAAGGTGCATGAAGGATAGGGGAAGGTGTATGAAAATCTGAATACAAGTTTTGCTAATGATTTGACCATCCAAGAGAAATTACCTCCAAAACCCTAGGAGAGGGAAATGACCTTACCTAGGCGCAACTCAAGCATGAACAAGGTGTCAAATGACCCAATGGAGCTTGACATGATGATGAAAACCCTCTGAATGATGGTACACTCAGATGAATGGTGATATGGACTGACATTTGGACAATTTTGAAAAGAGTGAAAACAAACCCTAGACCTAATCCCTAGTGACCAAATTTTGCTTGAGGACTCACTAAAATGAAAAAATTTGATCTTGACACTCTCAGACCACTTTGTAAGAGCATTTTTGATCACTGGAAGAAGGCTGGAAAGACTGACACTAACATTGGCTCCGATGGGGATGGTAGCTCCTTGGAGGTGCCAAGAACGACATATCTTTGGGAGAGCATACCAACGCCTTATCCATTGGGCAATGGAGTCAAAAACTCAAACTGAAATGCATGACTGAAAACTGATGACTTGACGACACATATTGACTCTCACTCAACTAAGAACTGACTCGATACTTAAACACAACCGACAAACTGGAAATGATGCTCAAAGTGGAGCTTATTCATCAAAACCTACTCTAACAGTTTCATTCATCACCTGATCAAGTGAAATTAAACAACCAGTGAAACCAAGTAAGTATTCCATATGTTGTTCGAATTTTCCGCAAGTGCTCACTTATGAACAACAAGAGAGAACTACTGAAAGACAACTCCCATGACAACTTGGAAACAAATCCGTTGAATGATATGGATCCTCTATCCGCCTCCAAAAACATTGCATAAGGATCGTGAAATTCAAGCACACTGGAACTTAGCTCATCCAATGGATTACTTCTCTTTTCCTCATACCATGAATGCAAACTTTGATCTAAGCCTTGTGACGAGACCTTTGCTGAAGATGACAAAGAAACAGGCTGCCAGATCAAATTCATATCAACACATGTTTCAAGCTCACATGTCGTCAATGGAGAAAGACTTTGACTGCAAACCTCATCCAAAAAATGAGCTATTGGATCATGAAAAACTTGAAAAGACTGCTGTAATGTATCCATTGAAAATGTATGACATCCTTCTAGCTATTCATCTTTTTCTTGAGAGATTTTACGAAGATTCT
Organism: Pinus taeda; assembly: GCA_000404065.3. Lineage (NCBI taxonomy): Eukaryota > Viridiplantae > Streptophyta > Pinopsida > Pinales > Pinaceae > Pinus > Pinus taeda. The sequence goes on from APFE031380365.1 coordinate 2,732, forward strand.
ACCTTATAAACTGAAATGCTTCGAAACAAAACGGTATATAATCTTCTTGCATCATCAAATCAAGTATTTCATCTTCCACAACTTCATCTGTAATCTTCCCTTCAATTTCATTTGGTGGCTGCAAATCTGATGCTACAGGATGCTCAAGAATTTTGTTATCTATCTCATCCTCAACATTAACACTGAGAGATTGCTGATTTGTTATAGGCTGTTCATTTGAAGATTTACTATGCAATCTACCCTTCAAAAACTGAAATGATTCAAAACAGAATGGTACAGAGTCACCTTGAATCATTAAATCATGTGTGTCCACTTCCAAGTCTTCAGCTGCAACTTGAAAATCAATCGCTTTCGAGGGTTGCAAATCTGAATATGAGAAGTCTTGAACAAAATTTTCATTGCTCTCAAGATGATTCAAATCAAGACTTGTTGACATTTGATTTCTGATTGCATGGTAGTTATCTCCGATGAACTGAAACGAATCAAAACAAAAAGGCAAAGATCCTTCACTTACTTCAAACTTTGATGCACTTTCCTCGTCACTTTCGTAGCTGATATGTGATGGCTGAACATTGTATTCAAGCTGTTGAAAATGAAATTCTTCCTCCCACAAACTAGATGCTTGTTCGTTTACAATAGCAGCTTCTGTTTGGAGAACATAATCATCATCATACTGATCAAACTGAGGCAAATCATCAGTATAAAACATATCATCAAGCATGTAGGTCATATCAACAGTTCTTTCTTCACCAAGGTGATCTACAAAACAATCATTATCAGATCTATGACAACTAGGATAAGAAACAAAATGTTTTGGATCAACAACTTGTTCTTCTTCAATCAACGAGCCATGAGCTTGAACATCATAATAATTCCTTGGGGTGATCCTTTGCATCATCTCTTCTACTGCACTTACCAAAATGCCAAGCTTCACCTCTAGAGATGTTGATTCGACCGGATCTATGTTTTTCATCTCTTCTTCTTTCAACCTTGCCCTTCGGATCAACAAATGAGCCTCTACATTTACTGCACTCTTTTGCATCTCATGAAGCGTTGCAATATCCCTTTCTCTCAGCTGAAACTCCATCTCCGGATCAAAGGCACTCAGATAGTGCAAGAGAGCCGATCTAGGAGTAGGTCTTATATCAACTGGCATCGAATAATAAACTTGATTAAATCTGGCAGAAAATTATTGTACAGTCTCCCCTGGTAGCCTTTTCAGCTGGTTGTACTCTTCTACAATCAAGAAAAGGTTCTGCCCGATCATCCACCTATCGAGAAAAACTTTGACAAACTACTAGAAATCTGAAATTCTTGCATCAGGCAAGGCTTTGAACCAACTCTTCACTTTGGCTTGCAAAGAAAGAGCAAAAATCCTTATAATGACACCTTCTACATCAACTTCAAAAAGGTCTAGAAAGTTCTCAACATTCTACACATGTTGCTCAGCGTTGACATTCTTAATTTCACCATCAAACCTCGACAAGTATAGATCATAGTTTTTTGGGAAAGCATGGAGAACAAAAGGTAAAACAAGAGGTTTATACCGATCTGGAATTTTACACAGTGTAGGGATATGTACAACAGGTATAGAATCAATCTTGGTCTCTTGAGATTCATCAATTTGAAGATGGTCATCACACAATTCGGAAAAAGGATCTTGATCAAGCTCAAAGGTATGTAAACCTTTGGTATTCACAATCTTCAAATGGGACGAATCAACTGCAGGTCGAGGATCTCTTCTCAAATACAGTATACTTTGCAAAGCCTTCTTGACATTCTTGGGAACAAAGAAGAAATAATTTATGACAAAGAACAAAATGTATTGGATGAAATTCCAACCTGAATACCTGATCTTTCCATGTTGTCCTTTCATATTTTTGCTGGTCGGGATCATCCTCCAGTGGAGTCTTTGGATCTGATCTCGAAAATGATTTAGAGTTGCCAAGTGAATGATTTCAGACTTTCAAGTGTCTAATCGGTGTCCACCATCAACCATCAGATCTAAACTTAATACATGTACTGGGGCAATCAACAAGTTAAATGTCACGTTTACAAGCTAGACTGGAGATTTACTGAAGCAGCATTTATCTACTTTCGCTAATGCAAAGCAAAAGCGTTTTGAAGGCTACCTGGCATAGCTTCAGGCTCCGTCTGTAGCTTATAAAAAAAAGACATCAACATGCAAACCATTTGTTCTTTCCCCAGTATGGTCGCCACTATGTTAGCACTCGAATCTGCCTTAGGCTGAAATAAGGCAAGACTCAAGGCCACATCAAACCACGCTCAGCCTCGTAGCTAGCCCTACGAGGACAAGAGAGGGATCTCTCCAGTTCAAACTCGGCAAAAGGTAATCAAGAAGGATCGAGATGACCAAATTGATGACTGATTTTAGGCTAGGTATTAAGTACAAAGAGTTTAGGATTGATTTTTTATGATTTTGTTGAAATCAAGGGAAAGGCAATTTTGGGTGCGGGGATGAGGCACAGTTTTTGCAGAGGTCCACTTGGGGCAAGATAGGAAATTTTTTTGATGCCTTAAAGCAGGTGAGATGGATAGATCAGACTAGTCAGAGGCTAAGGAGAGCAAGGGGTCTCAAGGATTCTCCTTAAACTGAAGAAAACATAGAATATTAAACAAATTTAAAGGCAGAGCATAGCAATTTCATGGATTCTACCTTAACACTTCATTTGCTTAATAAGAGAAGATTCAATAGAGATAATGATTCACATACACAACTTAAAAATACTGAGAGAAAAACACCATCAAGACATAAAGCCACATGGATCCCAAGTAGTGTTGCAAAACCTTGGTCTTTCCTTTGCCAAAAATGCTGGTAAAATATGTACAATATAGTCTCAAAACTATCCCAAGAGTCCAACCTCTGCTACTGAATGAAAATTTACATATATAGACCAATCTATCCTCATTCCCTAACCTCTAGGGGTCGAGCTCCTCCTTCTAGGAGCAGTTTGAAAAAATTCTAAACATTGAGCAAGAATCTAGATGACTAAACAACCTGCCTCTAAAAAGAAGGAAACTGATTCATTACATTGATTTCTTGCTAATTTGTGAATGAATCATCTAGAAGAAGGTAGATAAGTGCCATGTTACCTTACATACATCAAATTACGTCATATTGGGTGAAAAATTACATCAAGAGTGAAACTGGTGGAAACTAGTTGAATTCCTGAGCTGAAGGTGAAAATCTGGGCCAAAAACTGTATGCGTAGTGCCCCTTTGAGCCTGTTTTTGGAGCCCTTCCTGACATCCAAATTGAGCTCATGATAGCTTGTTGAAAAGGCCTGGACGTCTACTTTCCAACCCAAGTGGAATTTTCCAATTTAGAGCTCATTTCCCCCCTAAAAACTGAATACTCCCAAAGGTACTTCCTGCAGTTGGAAAAGGTGGCAGCAAGGTGGTTTTCATTATGTTTTTGGACATTTTTACCATCCAGAACTTGATGGAATGTCTTGGCAGTGGTTGTACAAGTGTATTTCTTCATGAAAAATCCAAAACTACAACCCATTTGTTAATTGGACCTCCCAATCTTCAGGGTAGCGCGCTGCACGGTACGCGTAGAACCCAAAAACCTGTTTCTTAAGCCAAAATTTTTGAAATGACAAAATTTTCTCCAAATGTGCCCAAAATTGGAGTGAAGACCCTCCATCATGTATCATGCTCAACGAGTGAAGCCTCGGCCAAAACTTGAAGCGGATCAGGCCTTTTGTGTCGTTTTTGTACTTTGCTCAAACGCCTTTTGAGGACCTTGATTCTCGCTTTGCAAACATGCATGCGAGCCCAATAGTGATTCTTCATGTGACGAAGCATGTCCTTGTCCCTATTTTCCTTCGCCAACAACTTCTCCAGATGAGTGTTGACCCGAATGAGCATTGATTCCCTATCAATAGGTGTCAAATCACCGGGTCTCCTTCGAGCCAATTCCTGGTCTTCGCAGATCTTCCGCAACTCATAAAGTTCATGCTCATCTTCCAACTGCTTTTTGCGCTGCTCTAGGTAGTTGATCACCCATTTAGCCATCTGCAATTTCTTTTGCAGTGACTCATTTTCGGCCCTTTGTTCTCGGATGATCTCCTTTAGCTCGGAGCTAGGAGAGCTAGCATCAACATCAATGATATCCGTGTCCTGGCCTCCTGAAGGACCCTCATCAGCCATGGGTCTCTTGCCCCATCCTGACCCTGTACCTGTGCTATAGATGGAAGCGAGACCTCTTCCACATGATGTGGAGATAATACTCGCTTTGCTGATGGTGTCAACGAGACCCCTTCTACCCCGGGTGGAGATAGTACTCGTCGTGCGGCTGCAAATAAGGTCCTGTGGCCTTTCTGATATGTCACATATATGGGAGCATCAACATGCTCGGTCTCGGGAATGTCAAGATGTTGTGAAGGCCCTCCCTCATCATGAACCAACTCTGGTGGTGGCTGAGGCGCTATGAAAAGGTCACTAGAAATAAAATCCTCCCATGTAATGCCCTACTGTGTCAGCTGATGAATCACCACAATTTTGATTAATGCATAATGGTATATGCTCCTGTGCTACTGTGTCGGGCTCTTCTTTTTCACTAAAGGCACCATCCTCTCTATGTTGTGAAACATAAAATATGGGATGTTCATCAGGCGCACCCTTGTAAAATGCATCAATAAACGGACATGATATGCATAAAGACGTGAGAATCTGCCCTCACAACTGAAATATCGGATGATAAGTTTCATCAAAGGTGAAAACCGATCATTTAGGTAGTGGAAAGGAAAAACTCTACTCAAGTGCCTTATATACCCTGGTTTAATATATGGCTCATAATATGATTTCTCTAGCTATTGATGCTTATTCCATTACTCCCCGATATTCGGAATTCCCGTGGCATCTGCAATGGTTTCTGGTGACAAAATGAAATAACTCCAGCAAGGTTCACATGGCCATCATGTAAATGGAGAACAAACAAGCGAGCTAATTCACGATGATGCTGAAACTGTGAAATTAGCTCACAAAAATGATAACATGATTGGTGGCGAAAGCAATCCATGGTAAGTGGGCAAGCTTGCAATTGTAGCATAGAAGTGGGTTCTTCTCTGAGATGTTTACCACCTTTTCCACCTTTACGAGGTCTTTGTGGCACATTTCCCTTTGTGGTGGAATCACTTTCATTTTCTTGCTCATAGGATGACTCTATATCTGACATGGTTTTGAGAATAAAATAGGTGCAATAGGAGGACTGCAATGTGTATGTTGTAGGTGTGAACAAATCTCAATTTCAATGTATCCTCAAAAAACCAGTTGAAGCATCATAAACATTCTGCCATAATAGGTATTTTGTTTGGTATATTTGGGCATAAAAATAATCACAAAGATGCTGTGGTATGAAGTGCTGTTGTCTACAATGTTTACAATGTTTTTAATACCATATACAAAGTTTCAATAAGGGCCTAGGGTTTGATTTATTTTCTTAAACCCAAAATTACTTGCATTTCTTTCAAACACACTTTAAACACCATTCAACTTGATGCTTGAGTCAAAGAAGACACCTACTTGTAGTTGTTGGGGTGATTTGATGAGTTTTAGGCACAAAACACAGTGCTGGAATGGATGCGTAGCGCGCTAGTTATATGCGTAGCGCACCACTTTGTGCGTAGCGCCTGTGTAAATTTACACAGGATATGCGCGTCCAATGCGTAGCGCACCGCCCAGTGTGTAGCGCACCAATCCTATGCGTAGCGCGCACCTTCACTCTGCCTCTAGAGTTTGAAATTTGGTTTTTCGCCCTCCACTCTTGACAAATGCTTCTTGCTTGGATATGTGGTGAAATAAAAGACTTGTTTCACTTTATATACACCCACAAAATATCTAATTTGAATAAATTAACTTCAAAACCCACTTTGTAAAGTTTGGGCACTTTCACTTTTGGTCTATTAATACAATGATGCTTTTTGATTTCCTTTTGCTTTTCTGAGGTTTGGACTGAAGTTCTATGTTGATTTTTGTTTGCAAGGATAGTTGTAACATACTTTGGCAAAGGAGACCAAGGCTGCACTTGAACATTTGAAGGATTGAAAATTTTGACATTTTCTTACAAAAATGAGAAGGCGACCTATCTTCAAAACAGAGTTTTGAAGAGAAGTCCTAATTCAACTATACAATAATGAAAATTATTGAAACGATGATCGATCAAAGACATCCCTCTGGCCTGTTGGTCTCCTAGTACTTTGCAAGACAAAAATGGCTCAACCCTAGACCTAAGACCTCAAAAATTAAAACATGATTGTGTATGACCTTGGAAAACTTTATTTTAATGAATAAACCTGAACCAACAGTGCCAAGCACGAGGGGAATGAGTGACACACAACCGCTCCATCAGAGTTATGGCATGCCTAATGAAATGCAACTGATCAAACGGATGGGACACCTAAAACATGAAATGCAGAAAAGAGCTTTTGATCTCTGATGGAGGGATAACTAGACCGACTCTAACACTATGATTGACAATGGTTGACCATGATTGATATTATAAACCTAAGGGAATAATGAACGCAAGGGATTGATATCAGAAACCCAAAGGAATAATAAACCAAAGGGATTAATACTAAAACCTCAAGGGATTTTGAACCCAAGGGAATAATATTAAACCCAAGGGACTAATATTATAAACCCAATGTATGTAAACCCTAAGATACATATTATAAACACTAAAATAAACATGATTGACCATCATTGATTTTCATAATGAGATAATCCTTATCACAGTTCCATGTTGGACCATGGTTGACTTTATAATAAACCATCGTTGACTGGGAAATAATAAACCCAAGTGTTTGAGATTATAAACACAAAGGAACAATAAACCCAAGGGATTAATACTAAAACCCCAAGGGATTATGAAACTAAGGGAATAATATAAAAGAAAAGAGACTGATATTATAAATCCAAGGTATACAAACCCTAATATAAATATTAAAAATACTAAAATAAACATGGTTAAATTAATAAACCCTAATAATTAATATTTTAAACTCAAGGGATTAATAAACCAAATGGATTATTAATATTATAAACCCAAGGAACTAATAAACCCAACTGTTTAATATTGAAAACCCAACGAATTAGTGAAACCAATAGATAAATATTAAAAACCTAAGGGATCAAGAAGCATAAGGGATCGATATTACAAACACAAGAGATTCATAAAGCTGATCGTGATTGATATTATAAACCAAACCTAATAATAAACCCAAGGGATTAATACTAAAACCTCAAGGGATTATGAACTGAAGGGAATAATATTAAACCCAAGGGTCTACTATTATAAACCCAACATTGGTAAACCCTAATATAGACATTATAAACACTAAAATAAACATGGTTTATTTTCATGGTGAGACATTCCTTATCACAACGTGACATTCAACCTTGGTTGACCATGGTTGGCTATGATTAACAATGATTGAGCATGATTGGTATTGTAAACCTAAGGGAATAATAAACCCAAGGGATTGATATTATAAACCCAAAAGGAATAATAAACCCAAGGGATTAACACTAAAACCCCAAGGGATTATGAACCCAAGGGAATAATATTAAACCCAAGGGATAAATATTACAAATCCACGGTATATAAACCCTGAGGGATTAATAAACCCTAGGGATTGTTAATATTATAAACCCAACCACATTACTAAATCTGGTCTAAAAGCATCGATAAGCATTAATAAAACTTATGAATGATATTACACCCTTGGAATACGAACCTATAGATAAATAAACCCAAGGGATTGATATTATAAACCCAAAGGATTAATGCTAAAAAGCCAAGGGATTATAAATCCAAGGGAATAATATTACACCCAACGGATTAATATTATAAACCCAAGGTATATAAAACCTAAGATAAATATTGCAAACCCTAGAATTATCATGGCTAACCATGGTTTATTTTCATATTGAAACAATCTTTGTCACAATGCAATGTTGAATCATGGTTGAAAATGGTTAACAATATTTGATTTTCATATTGAGACAAACCCTTTCATAATGTAACATTGTGACATGGTTGGTCACGATTATAAACCCAAGGGATTTATATTAAACCATAGGAGTAGTATTATAAGCCCTATGAATAATATTTCACATGGAGACAATCTTTGTGAGAATGTGACATTGGATCATGGTTGACCATGGTTGATTTGCATATTGAGACAATATTTGCATAAACCCAAGGGATTAATATTAAAACCCCAAGGGATTATGAACCCAAGGGAATAATATTAAACCCAAGGGACTAATATTACAAACACAACATTGGTAAACCCAAATATAAATATTACAAACACTAAAATAGACATGGTTTATTTTGATGGTGAGACAATCCTTGTCACAATGTGACATTCAACCATGGTTGACCATCGTTGGCTATGATTGACAATGGTTGACCATGGTTGGCTATGATTAATAGTGGTTGACCATGATTGATATTATAAACCTAAGGGAATAATAAACCCAAGTGTTTGAGATTATAAACAGAAAGGAACAATAAACCCAAGGGATTAATACTAAAACTCCGAGGGATTATGAACCTAAGGGAATAATATTAAACAAAAGGGACTAATATTACAAACCCAAGGTATACAAACCATAAGATAAATATTAAAAATACTAAAATAAACATGGTTGAATTAATAAACCCTAAGAATTAATATTTTAAACTCAAGGGATTAATAAACCAAAGGGATTATTAATATTATAAACCCAAAGAACTAATAAACCCAACCGTTTAATATTAAAAACCCAATGAATTAGTGAACCCAACAGATAAATATTAAAAACCTAAGGGATCAAGAAGCATAAGTGATCGATATTACAAACACAAGAGATTCATAAATCTGACCATGATTGATATTATAAACCCAACCTAATAATAAAACCAAGGGATTAATACCAAAACCCCAAGGGATTATGAACCCAAGGGGAATAATATTAAACCCAAGAGACTAATATTATAAACCCAACATTGGTAAACCATAATATAGATATTAGAAACACTAAAATAAACATGGTTTATTTTCATGGTGAGACATTCCTTGTCACAATTTGACATTCAACCATGGTCGACCATGGTTGGCTATGATTGACAATGGTTGAACATTATTGATATTGTAAACCTAAGGGAATAATAAACCCAAGGGATTGATATTATAAACCCAAAGGAATAATAAAGCCAAGGGATTAACACTAAAACCCCAAGGAAATAATATTAAACCTAAGAGACTAATATTATAAACCCAACGTATATAAACCCAAGGGAATAATATTAAACCCAAGGGATAAATATTACAAATCCAAGGTATATAAACCCCAAGGGGTTAATAAACCCTAGGGATTGTTAATATTATAAAACCAACCACATTACTAAATCTGGTCTAAAAGCATTGATAAGAATTAATAAACCTTATGAATAATATTACACCCTAGGAATACGAATCTGTAGATTAATAAACCCAAGGGATTGATATTATAAACCCATGATAATAATAAACCCAAGTGATTAATACTAAAAAACCAAGGGATTATAAACCCAAGGGAATAATATTACACCCAACGGATTAATACTATAAACCGAAGGTATGTAAAACCTAAGATAAACATTGCAAACCCTAGAATTATCATGGCTCACCATGGTTGATTTCCATATTGAAACAATCTTTGTCACAATGTGACATTGAAGCATGGTTGACAATGGTTAACAATATTTGATTTTCATATTGAGACAAACTCTTTCATAATGTGACATTGGAACATGGTTGAACATGATTACAAACCCAAGAGATTTACATTAAACTATGAGAATAGTATTATAAACCCTATCAATAATATTTTGCACTGAGACAATCTTTGTGAGAATGCGACATTGGACCATGGTTGACCATGGTTGATTTGCATATTGAGATAATATTTGTCACAATGTGACGTTGCACCATGGTTGACCATGAATGATTTTCATATGGAGACAATCTTTGCCACAATGCAACATTGGACCATGTTTGATTTTCATATTGAGAAAAACGTTGTCATAGTGTGATGTTTGACCATGCATGACCATGATTATAAACCAAGTGGATTTATATTAAACCCAAGGATTAATATTATAAATCATATGAATAACATTACGCCTTAGGAATAACAACCCTTAGATTAATAAACCCAAGGGATTGATATTATAAACCTAAGGGAATAATGTTAATCCCAAGGGATAAATATTATACACCCAAGGGATTAATAAATCCTAGGGATTGTTAATATTATAAACCCAACCACATTAGTAAATATGGTTGAAAAACATCGATAAGTGTTATGATATAAACCCAATGAATAAATTGTTGACAATAATTGTCACATTGTTTGTCACATTGTGATGATGTTTTTCCTGCTGTGATGTTGGATAGATTTTCGTACCATTCCAACATCACAATATTAAATCTAAGGGATTATTGATTATTAAACCTAAGGGATTAGTGATATTTTAGAACCAATGGGATTAATAAACACAAGGGACTAATAATATTATGAACAATGTCACAATGCGACATTGAATAACTTGCAACGTATTGTGTCACTGTGACAATGATTCCTACATTGTTTGTCACATTGTGATGATGCTTTCACATTATGACGTTCAATAGATTTTTGTACCATTCCGATGTCACAATATTAAACCCAAGGGATTATAAATTCTTATACCTAAGATATTATTGATATTTTAAAGCCAACAGATTAATAAACCCATGGGATTAATAATATTATAAACTTAGGGGATTAATAAACACAAATTATTGATATTATAAACCCAAACAATAATGAACCCATGGGAATAATATTAAACGAAGGATTTATATTATAAACCCAAGGGATTGTAAACCACAGGGTTAATATTATGAACCCAAGGGATTAAAAACCCTAGGATTAATATTATAAACCTTACGATAATAAACATTAAGATTATAAACTTTAAACCCAATGGATTAATATTATGAACACAAAGCATAATGAAACCATGGGAATACTGTTAAACCATAAGATTTATATCATAAACCTAAGGGATTATAAACCCTAGGATTAATATTATAAACCAAAGGGATTAGAAACCCTAAAAATATTATTATAAACTATACCATTATAAACCTCATGATTATAGACCCTAAAACCAATATTATAAAACATAATAAACCCTAATCCCTTAATCCAATATAATAAATGAAAATATTAAACTATAATTTATTCAATGTTGCAATGCGACATTAAATCAATTGCTAACAATTATTGCCACATTCTGACAATGCTTATCACAGTGTGACATTGAATAGATTTCCATACCATTCCAGCATCACAATATTAAACCTAAAGGATTATTGATTATTAAACCTAAGGGATAATTTATATTTTAAACCCTAGGGATTAATAATACCAAGAATTTAATATTATAAACCCAAGGGATTTAATTCCTAGGATAAGTATTATAAATTCAATGGATTAAAAACCCTAGGAATAATATTATAAACCTTAAGGTCATAAACCCTAAATTCAAAATTATAAATGATAATATTGAACCCTAATTTATTCTACATCGCAATGAAACATTGAATAAACTACAATTTATTGTATAATTATGACAATGATTGTGAGAGTGCTTGTCTTATTGCAATGATGCATGTCACTATGCTTGACTTATTGCGACAATGTTTGTGAGACTATGACATTGGATAAATTTTCATACCATTCCAACGTGAGAATATTAAACCTAAAATATTAGTAAACACAAGGGACTAATAATATTATAAATTCAAGGGATTAATAAACCTAAGGGATTAGTATTATAAACCAAAAGGATAATGAACCCGTTGTTTCACTATGGCTAACCATAGTTGACTATATTTGTCCATGTTCACCATGTCTAAACATCACAAACTATTTTTAAAGTATAGTTGACAATTATATGTCTATGGTTGACAATTGTGTGACTATGGTTGATCTTGATTGACCATGGTTGACCTACATTTTCCATGGCTAAACACGAATACCCATTGTTTCACACCATACTTTTCTATCATAGATTATGTTTATGAATTTTGACAATAGCTTACCATATTCAATCATAAAATACATTGGTTGATCATGTTCAGTCATTCTAATTTTTAATATTATTATCATTAACCTTAATAACTTTATTATTGTTGTTAATTTTAATAATAATTAATATAATTTAATGTTAAACTTATTAAACATCAATAAACTTAATATAATATTACTAATACAATATTATTATAATATTATTAATATAAATTAATATTAATATATTTTAATATTAATATTAATACAATAGCATACGTAATATATAATAATAAATAATTAATATCACAATTAATATTATTAAAATAATAAATCTAATATGAAGTTAGATATAGAAAGTTATATAACAAGCTATAATAATACTATAAACAATTAATATTAATGTATACTAATATTTATTAAAATAAACTTAATAAATTTATTATTATTGTTAATAAAATTAAATAATATTATTAATACTAATGGTAACTGTAAATTTAATCAGTATTAATATAAATAACATATAATAATAGTTACATTAATATTTAGAGTATTAATATTAACTTAATAACAATGTACAATTTATTATCCTTAATAAATCTTTATTATTATTACTATTACTATTATTATTATTACTTTTAATAATTCAATATTATTATTATTGTTATTACTACTACTACTTTAATAGGTATTATTATATGACTATGAATAATTATGTCTTACAATTGTTTCACGATATACGATTACCCATTGTTTCACAATATACTTTTCTATTATAGATTATGATTGTGCATTTTAACAATGGTTTACCACATTCAATCATAAAATACATTGGTTGATCATGTTCATTCATTCTAATCTTTAATATTATTATCATTAACCTTAATAACTTTATTATTGTTGTTAATTTTAATAATAATTAATATAAATTTTAATT